>JASCZW010011522.1:0-31763 GCA_034211315.2 Aedes japonicus
CAGCACCTTGTTGTACATATTTGCGCCTTTGTTTTGATTTGCTGTGTTATTTTGACAGAATATTGAGAGTGTGTTCATGTGAGTTCATTATTAGGGGGGCATTATCAAGCTTGGGACCGAGCTTGGGACGATGTTCTAGTACTGACTGAGCCAAGAAAAAAATCGTTTTTGTATGGGACCTACTGGTCTTAGAGTTAGTCTATGGTACAACCTTATAACGCTGTACGTTGCATGTCTGTCCCAGGTATAACGAAGATTCTTCAAATTGTAAACCAACGAAGGTTTCACAGCAGAGTAGCGCCTAAGCTGTCTGAGATGTTTGCTTTTTGAACGATGAATTAGCTGATCCCCTTTGCCTTCCCAGGTAACCAATAAGCAGCACCGAAGCGTCTTTACGGCAGCCTATCAAGCATTTAAGCCGCCGTTAATGCAACATAAATGCCACTTTTGGCCCAATATACGGCTGCTTTGCTGCAATGCTCTGACAATGCTTCATTAATGCTATTTTGCATTCGAAATGCTTATTACAGGCTACAAGCATTTAAATAGCATATGAAATCCAACTTTACAACAGATAGCATTCAAGATGCTGATACAATGCTAATATAAAGCTTGTAACATCTGAAATGCAAATTTAGGGTTGATTTACTGCGTATGCTAATGCTTATTGGTTACCTGGGTTAGGTCTATAGAGAAACCTTACCACAGAGAGGGGTTCTTTATTGAGTTTTACACCAACCTAACATAACCTCGCAAAATGAATCGGATGAATTTCTTTTGACAGGAGTCCGTGGTTTGTTTATTTCATCTGTTTGAATTCAAAAACAAACAAACCACGAATACCTGTCAAAAAATGAATTCCATTCATCAGGATGAACCACACGTTCACTAGTGACGTCATCTTGCAAAATTCTATAGAGCTATGGCAAAGGCGATCAGCTAATTCATCGTTCAAAAAGTAAACATCTCAGACAACTTAGGCGCTACTCTGCTATGAAATCTTCTTTGGTTTACAATTGAAGATCGTTAAAGGAGATCTTTCATTTCGAGACAATATTTAATTCATCGAGGAGAGAAATAAGAAACTTTGAATTCAGGTGTACCATAGACTAACTCCATAGACTAACTCTAAGACCAGTAGGTCCCATACAAAAACGATTTTTTCTTGGCTCAGTCAGTACTAGAACATCGTCCCAAGCTCGGTCCCAAGCTGATAATGCCCTCATAATGAACTCACATGAACACACTCTCAAATATTCTGTCAAAATAACACAGCAAATCAAAACAAAGGCGCAAATATGTACAGCAGTGCTGACTTCAAGATGTATTTCGGACCAAGGGTTCTACAACAGTGAACCAATTTCAAATCGCTAGTTGCATATTGATTGTTGGGTGTACCAACAATCAATATGCAACTAGCGATTTGAAATTGGTTCACTGTTGTAAAACCCCTTGGTCCGAATTACACCTTGAAGCCAGCACCTTGTTATACATATTTGCGCCTTTGTTTTGATTTGCTGTGTTATTTTGACAGAATATTTGAGAGTGTGTTCATGTGAGTTCATTATTAGGGGCGCATAATTGAGCTTGGGACCGAGCTTGGGACCGATGTTCTAGTACTGACTGAGCCAAGAAAAAATCGTTTTTGTATGGGACCTACTGGTCTTAGAGTTAGTCTATGGGTGTACTACCGGTTTCCCTGGTTCAATCATTATAGTGATAAACGGCTTTGTTTTTCAACATTCAGCAAATATGAAAAATCTTCTTACATTTTCTGATAAGATAATTTCCACAATTATATTAGGTCAGTTATCTGACAAATGGCACACGCAATTGGTTTTGATGTTTTGAGCAACTGAGAATGTCTAGAATGTCACCATAGACCATTATTTCATCTTCTCAGATAGTCTCAGTTCTATTGAGGCCCTGCAGTCGATAAAAACAGTGAGGCACTCATCTAACTTTCTTTCAAAAATAAGAGAACAGATGTGTGTGTTGATCGAACGATCGTTTAAAATTACCTTTGTTCAATTCCAGGCAATGATATGGCGGACTCTCTAGCAAAGGTGGGTGCATAAGAAGGCACGAAATTCGAAAGCAGAATTTCCCATGATTAATTTTTCCCATTAGTACGTCAGAGTTCTTCAGGCTCACGAGAAGACAATGTTAGCCACCTAGCACGAGTTCAGATCGACGGTAATGAAATCGAGGTAGAAGACGAATTCATGTATCTGGGCTCATTGGTGACCGCCGATAACCACACCAGCAGAGAAATACAAAGGCGCATTATGGCTGGCAATCGTGCCTACTTTGGACTCCGAAGGACGCTAAGATCGAACAAAGTTCGCCGAACCACAAAGTTGACCATCTACAAGACATTAGTTAGACCGGTAGTTCTCTACGGCCACGAAACATGGACATTGCTAGTGGAGGACCAACGCGCCCTTGGAGTCTTTGAACGGAAGGTGCTGCATACCAACTACGGTGGAGTGCAGATGGAAGACGGAACTTGGAAGAGGCGAATGAACCACGAATTGCACCAGTTGCTGGGAAAACCTCCCATCGTACACATCGCAAAAATTGGTCGACTACGATGGGCTGGGCATGGACAGCCCTGTGAAAATAGTTTTCGAAAACGAACCGATAGGTACAAAAAGAGGCACGCGACGAGCAAGGTGGATCGATCATGTAGAAGGCGACCTGCGGACCCTCCACAGACAGCGAGGCTGGCGAGGTACAGCCATGGACCGATTACAATGGAAACAACTTCTGTGTGTAACAGAGGCCACGCCGGCCTTAGTCTGATTGGTAAGGTAAGGTACCGTCAGATTTCTCTTCAAAGTTGGTAAAACGATTGGACAAGTAATTCTCTTGGGTGGTGGTTACATTCCATTGTTACAAATGTTTCATCGACATCTTGGTTCAATGGTCTGGGTGTAAGTCGCGGTTTCATTCGTGTAATGTCAAGACTTATATCCAACCACTACTCACTAGTCACAAATCTCTACAGAATTAACCTCGTCGATAGCAGTATATGTAGATGCGGAACCGATTATGATGACATCGCTCAGGCAGTTAGAGATGTTTTGGGAATGTGTGATCTTCCCTACATGCACGCGATTAACGAATTCCTTTGTTTGTCTGATCCAAGAGTGTAACGTCATCAACACCTTGCAATAGGTATGAAAGTAAGCGATTGTAGTTTGAGGCTTAAATGTGAATGTTGTATGGAGGGGAAATCATCTCGACCACCCTTTCCAACTGCTACCGAGCGGAAATCGACTGGTATCCTGCACATCGTGCATACTGATCTGCGTGGCCCGATGTAGACCGCCAGCCCGAGTGGTAACCGATATGTCATGAACATCATCGATGACTTCAGTCGATTCACGGTGGCGTACCTCCTGAATAACAAATGGAAATCAGCGGAAAGCATCAAACAGTATGTTCGATGGGTGGAAACCCTGCATAGCCGGAAGCCGAAGGTCGTCCGCTCTGACGGTGGCAAAGAATTTGACAACAAGGAGCTGCGAAACTTCTACCGAGGGGAGGGTACCATGCCACAATTCACCACTCCCTATTCGCCACAGCAGAATGGTGTAGCTGAGCGTAAAAGCAGGTCGCTCGCCGAAATGGCCATCTGTATGCTTCTAGACTCTGGCCTTGAGAAGCGCTTCTGGGGTGAGGTGACGCTTACCGCAACCTATTTGCAGTATCGTTTACCGTCCAGGTCTATCCCTAAAATACCGTACGAACTGTGGTGGGGCCGCAAGTCAGAAGAAGCTTACCTGAAAGTGTTTGGCAGCGAGGCATTCGTTCACATCCCAGAGCCAAAGCGAGGAAAAATGGAAGGCAAGGGGCGCACGCTTATGTTTGTAGGCTATTCAATGGAGCACAAAGGCTACCGCTTCGTAGATCGTGGGACAGACAAGATAACCGTAAGCCGAGAAGCCAGGTTCATCGAGTTGGGCAACAGAACGGGCTCAGTGGAGTTTCCTGCATCGGTTCCAGATTCCAGCGTTCCCGAGGATACCAACGAGAAAAAGGTCAAGCTGCTGTTTTCCCAAAAGAAGGACGAAAGTGATGCGGAGTCAGCCAACAGTGCAAAATACTTCGAAGATCAAGAATTCGGAGATGTTCCTGTTGCGTCCCGTCGATCAACTCGGCAGAACCTTGGAGCAGTGCATAAGAGACTCGACGATTTTGTGCTGGATTACGCCGTTGGTATCGCGGCATGCACGGTGGAGGAACAGGCAAGCTTTCGGGAAGCCATCAAGAAGCCCGAATGGCGGAGCGCGATGGAGGATGAGCTGGCATCTCTTCAACGCAACAAGATATGGGACCTTGCTCCACCACCCCAAGGACAAAAGATAGTGGGTTCAAAGTGGTTGTCAAATGCAACGAGCAAGACGAAGTCTTAAAATACAAAGCCAGACTTGTCGCACAAGGGTTTGATTACGACCAGGTGTTTGCACCATAGACATGTCAGGCCACTATGCAAACGTTTCTCGCTGTGGCTTCAAATCAGAACATGGCCGTGCAACACCTCGACGTGAAGACTGCGTATCTTTACGAATTATTGGTCGAGAAAATTCAGATGCGTCAGCCCCCAGGGTTTGCAGTACTCTGAAAGGAGGAGTACATTTGCCGACTAAACCGAAGCGTTTACGGTTTGCGACAGTCAACACGTTGCTGGTATCGTAGCAACAATCAATTTGTAACTAGTTCACTGTTGTAGAACCCCTAGGTCCGAAGTACGCCTTGAAATAATTCTTGCGCTTTTTGGTACCTTTCGGTACTAGTAGCTTTGCTTTTGCTTTGATTCGCTATGTTATTTTGACACTATATTTGAGGGTGTGTTGGTGTGAGTTACGTTATTAGGGGCGAATCATTAAGCTTGGGACCGAGCTTGGGACCGGTGTGCTAGTACTTCCTGAGCCAAAAAATATATTCATTTTCTTCATGACAATCCACCCGCTGATCGTAGGCTCAACGAAGCCTTATCGAAGCGTGGTTTCAAACCATCAGGTGCTGATCCGTGCCTATATGGGAAAATTGTAGGCACAATTCGAGTATACCTACTTGTTAACGTTACATATGTTGATTGGAACAGCAGACGAAAGAGAAGTCAAACGACTATTCGATTCTCTGAAGGATGAGTTCGAACTCACATGTCTTGGTGAGTTTCGACACTTTCTCGGAATGGAGATGCAGGGAAGTGCCGGAGTCTACCAGATTCGATTGGAGAAGCAGATTGGACCGCAGCGAAACGCGTGCTCCGATATCCGAAGGCATTGGCTGATTATAGTCTAGCACTAGGAGGAGATCCAGACCAAGCACTCATCGGATACTCAGATTCCGACTGGGCCGGAGACGTTGGCAGCCGAAAGTCAACATCCGGTTTCGTTTGCAGAAGGAGTAATATCTTGGGTCAGACGGCGCCAGACTTCCGTCATACTTTCGTCTATGGAGGCGGAATACGTGGCGCTTAGTGAAGCCTGCCAAAAGACTGTATGGTTTAGGCAGCTTCTACGTGATTTCGGTGAAGAGCAGAAGGGTCGAACGGTGCTGAACGAGGACAATCAGGGATGTCTAGCGTTCGTGAAATCAGAGCGTTCGAGTCTACGGTCAAAGCATATCGATACAAGGGAGATTTGTTTCAAGGATTTGTGTGAGAAGAAGGAGATAGCGTTGGTCTACTGTCCGACCGATCAAATGAATTCGGATGTTTTGACGAAGCCTCTCGGACCGATCAAGCACCAGATGTTCTGTGGATGATTGGGGCTCGGAAATTCCAGTGAAGCAGTTGACCTTTGAGGAGGAGTGTGGAGAAATGCAATGCTTACCTTAACATCGATACACCTTGGTCACCACAGTCATCTGAGAGCCCTACTGACTGCCGATCCCTCGAGCAGCGCAAGTAGCTGTCAACATCATGCAGCAGCCATCCCAAGTAACATTGCTGGCTTTATCATGGTTTTATAGCATTCTTGAAGTCTAATTCATGCTCTTCAGAACCCTTATAAAACCAAAATTGTTACTTGGGATCTCTCCGATCGAACCGCGAACGACGCATGTGTGTTTCTACACGTTCTTAACTTTGTGATTTGTTTGAAATAAATGTTCATAAGTGCTCATTTTTATTCTTGTAATCGCGAGTGTTATTTTCTTTTTACATCCGATTCCACGCAGACTTTTCGCTGATTAACCGTGACTCGCCATCACAGGTAAATCTAAAGAAACCCCAGAAACAGACCCGAACATTGCCTAACAAACTAAAGACATCCAACCGCTATCTCCAATTCTCCATCGCACCCACAGGATCTCGCCGTAAAACTTACGAAAGGACCCTGTAGTACAGAAACGAACACGTCAAACTTGATCACCCCGTTTTACATGCGTCATCGATCCAGGCAAACCGACTTACCTTTGTGGTTTGTGAAAGCTTCAAGTCAACAGACTTGAAAGGTGCACGGGGTAGGTTGGGAGTTCACTGAAGCTGCAGATAAAGCCAAGCCAAGTGGAATGCAGAGAACTCTTACCCTGACCCATGGAGAAATAGCATGACCACCGGAAGAGTAGAAGAAACGAAATTGGGGTCAAACAATCAATGTACAGATAAAAGTGTGAACAAATCCGTAAGAAAGTCGGAGTTTTGTCTGGAGCGAAGGCGCAAGTGTTTCTTCTTTGGTTCGCGGTTTTTCACGAGTGTGTACCGGGCTTGAAGGCGGGGGTCTTATCAGTGCTGTGAGTTACACCGCACTGACACATTACATGTAAAAATAATGTTAGTATTAAAGGTGGGCCAACCTAGGTATTTAGAAAAGAAACCCTATTTGCAAGTTACTTGATCCAAATAAGTTTTGAATCTTTTTATCTGCCAATCCTCTTATAAAAAGTCTAAATTTGGTTTGAAAAGTAATTACAAAATAACTAAACAACTCTTTTTAATTGGAAAGATACAATCTGGTTGGTGTGTTGACTATTTTCAGATCTTTCATAGCCAAAAATATATCCCAAAGAATCAAAAACAAAAATGGTTAACAATACCCAACATCGAACAAAAAAGTCATAAAAACATTCCAATAGATGAGCAATATTTTATTTCGTCTACAGTATAAGGCACGAATTCAACTTTAGTGTGTGTATTAACCCTAAAAAACAGCACTGTAAGATTTCTAATGGTGGAACAATCTCAAATTGGTATGCACCATCACAATACCATGATCGTTACAAGCCTCGATGACTCCCGCGTCGTTGGTTGAACCAGACGGACTTGCGATGTAGGACACACCGCTCAACCGAGCCCTATCAACGTTGTCTCGGAACGGGAAGAAAGCATCGGAACCGAGCGATACTCCGGTCAACTGTTTCGTCCAGTTTTGCTTGTCGGCATCAGTCAGGAACTCGGGAACCTTTTCGTACATCGCTTCGAACTGAGCTAGTGGCATATCCTTACCCACCGTACCGTTGACGTAGTTATCGATGGCATTGGAGATTTCCGCACGTTTAACTCCCTTTTTGAACTGCATCGAAGTTACACGGGGATGCTGACGGAGCCACCTAATGATGAAACACAAAATTAGTACATGACTTTTTTTAATGTAGTTGACGTTCTTACCAGTTATCGGCCTTATCTCCAGCAAGTCGAGTACAGTGGATACGGGACTGCTGACCAGCACCAATACCGACCACTTGACCGTCCTTTGCGTAACACACCGAGTTGCTCTGAGTGTACTTAAGAGCAATAGTAGCCACGATCATATCGCGAACAGCGGCATCCGGAAGATTCTTATTCTTTGTAACGACATTTGTAAACAGAGCTTTGTTAATATCGGCATCGTTTCGGCGCTGTTCCATCTGCAATCCAAACAAGGTCTTCCTCTCCACAGGACTTGGCTCATAAGTTGGATCGATCTGGAGGACGCAATAGCCACCGTTTTTCTTCTTCTTCAACAACTCTAAAGCCTCTTCGGTATATCCTGGAGCGATAATGCCGTCAGATACTTCCCGGGAGATGATTTTAGCCGTCACCAGATCGCAGGTATCGGAAAGTGCTACAAAGTCTCCAAAAGATGACATGCGATCAGCCCCACGAGCACGAGCATACGCTGTAGCAAGTGGCGTTAGGCTATCAAACAGGTCATCGACCATACACAGTTTGGCTTGGTCCACTGTCAAGGCAACTCCCACTGCAGCTCCAGCTGGAGAAACGTGTTTGAAGCTTGTTGCAGCCGGTAGTCCTAAGGCTTTCTTTAGCTCCCGAACTAACTGCCAGCCATTTAGGGCATCGCATAAGTTAATGAAACCTGGCGAAGCGTTGACTACCTTCAACGGGAGCTTCTCCAGTGTGGTGAAAAGCTGAGCAGGTTTCTGGTGTGGATTCATACCGTAGCGAAGGTTCAACTGTGACACTCCTGCTGAGTACTGTTTTCGGAAGTAATCCGAAATGAGATTATCGTACTCAGCGGTATGAGTGAATGCTTTCAAAGCCAGCACTTGACGAGTTGCTTCAGTGGTATCTCCGTACTGCTTTATCTCATCGAGTACTTTACCGTAGTCTGCCGGATCACACAATACCGTTACTCGTTTGTGATTCTTCGCTGCTGCCCGCAGCAACGTTACACCTCCGATGTCAATGTTTTCCACGGCATCATCAACAGTCACGTCCGACTTTGAGATGGTCAAACCGAATGGATATAAGTTGCACACAACCAATTGAACAAACTCAAATTTTTGAGTCTTCATATCGTTCAAATCGGACTCAGTCAGGCGAGCCAAAATACCACCATGAACCGCTGGGTGCAATGTCTTTACACGACCTCCCAGCATTTCAGGGGCTCCGGTAACGTCGGAAACATCGCGAACCGGAAGTCCTTGTTCACGAACAGCCTTGGCGGTGCCACCACTTGCAACCAACTTCAATCCCAGCTGGCTGAGACCTTTGGCAAATTCCAACAGCCCGGTTTTGTCGGATACACTAAGGATTGCTGAAATTTAAATAGTTGATTAGAATTGTTTGAAAATGGTCCTGGATGTATCTGTTTCGTCCTACCAATTTTACCACTCGCCATAGTACGACTTGAAGATCCGCTCCTGTGCGCTGCTGGAAGTAATCTGTAGGCAAGAAGAGTAAACGCTTAGTGATTAACTGACTGCTGGCTGCCAGAGAGTAAACATATTTTCAAGTTAACATGCATTTACGTATATTAAAACAACACGTGAAACGTTGCAGAAAGAATACTATCACTCCGCTGGGGAGCAACAAACCAATAGCTAGTGTGGCATAGCGGCAGTTTATTGATAGAAAATATAAATGCTTGACATCGGGTTGATGGGCGGGGTTATCAAAAGGAGGCCAGCGAAATGGAAAGGTTTATTTTTGTTGAATATTGACTTTCTTCGTGATTGTACTTTTCTATCATGATTGTAATGAAATGTTGTGTTTCTTTTTTGTACGACACAGGATACTATTTCCGAGTACTTGAGTAAAGTAAGCAAATGCTTTTTGTTAGCTGAAATCTGTATACGTCAAGCCTTTTAGGGAAGGTCCATTAATTATGTCACGCAGTAAGGGGGGAGGGGGGGTTTGGGAAAACGTGACGATCCATACAAAAAAAATTGAAGGTCCATACAAAAAACGTGACAAGGGGGATGGGGGGTCATTTTTTGCGTGACGTAATTAATTGACGTTCCCTTAGTTACATTTGAAATCTGTGATAGGAAAAGTGCTGTGCATTTTATAAATTTACTTTGCAATACGCAATTATAGGACATCACCTTTTATTTGCGTTACTTCCAAAAGTTTAAGGTTAGAAATCTGTAGAGAAGACGTAGTCCTACGTCAAAAAATAGCGAGTCCGTTAAGTATTTGCTGAGAATTGAGACTTTCAAATTGTTGTGTTCATTCAAGCCTAGAACTGGTACTTTTTGCGACACCTCATGTTCAATTGAGCATGGTTACTAGATGACTCAATCTTTCATGACCGTTTACCTTGCTTTTCCAGCTTTATTCATATATGAGTTTCGTCAGAAATCTTGGTTGAACGTGACCCAAGATAGAACCACTGGAACATAAAAAATATTGGATACGCTATATGAGCGTATTTACGAGCTCTTTGTATAAAAATGCACGGAGAAAAACCTAAACTGCACCCCAGAGCTCCGAATGCCAAGATGGCTGCTGATTAGCAAGGCCTGCAGTAGATTTGCGGATTACTTGGCACAAGTTTCTGCCCTCCAGCAAAGTGAAAAAACTCATCCTGACGTTTTGAAGCAGACGATGAAAAATGTTCCAAGGGCGACCAACGTATTTAATGGTTCTTTTCATGCCTACCGATGATCTCTAGGAGAAATCATGAAGAAAAAGGCGTCGAACGGCATGGTTTGGTGAAAAAACATAAATTTACCCTCCTACAGATTCTCTGGGGCACTCCGGAAGCTCCAGAAACACCCAGTAGAATTTCAGAAAGACCACGTGGAAGATCTTTTTGTCAAACTCATGGAGGATCTACTGGAGTAGGTTTACTGTAAAGAGTGCAATATATATATATTCAGTTGCCAAAACATGTACATTCCGTTTTGACCAAACGGAGATGGGATCAAGCATCACTAAAGTTACTAGTGGTGGGTAAATCCGAACCGCTGCACAGTGGACAAAAATGGATCCAAAATCCCATTAATTTAGACGGTGCAGGGTAGGAATTCTGAAAAATAGCTCATCTTATGGGAAAAAATACGGGAAATCCAATGGTGTTCGTTTCATTTAGGATTGACTACAGTAAGTGTCCCATTGTGCCCATTTCTCCCCTCCTTTTGGATGCAAACTAGAATTATTACCCAAAACCTAAACTTGGTGCAACTATATTGAACCCAAATGCACTGTAAATTTGCAAAACAAGCTGAAGAACTGTAGTGAACAAATTTTACTTTGATTGGATGCCAGGAAGTGGTTCATTTTACCCGATTTTCCCTTACACATGCATAAACTCATATACCATGTGGTTCGGAAGATTGGCGCCAGTAATATTGCTCTCACTTGCATTATACTTATGTGAAAATGTCCAGAGAATCGAATGGTGATGGTTTCGTTCAGCGTTGACTTCAGTAAATTGTCCATTTACCCGATTTCCCCCCATAATTCTATAACATCATATACCATGCCGCTTTTGAAGATCGGCGCCAGTAATATTGTTCTTACTAGCGCAGATCTTCAAAACAGCATGATTTAAATGATATTATTAAATATGAGGGAATTCAGGTAAAATGGACAACTTACTATGATCAACCCTAAACGAAACTATCACCATTCGATTTTTCGGACAGTTTTACGTAAGAACAGTGCTAGTAAGAGCAATATTACAGTGCTAGTAAGCAACAATATTACAAATCGATGCATGATGATTTTTAATGAAGATGACGATCATCATTCTAATGGGTCCTATCTGAATTGATCGACTGGCACTATAGACTTTCCGTTTCGCTACAAAATTTTGGACACTGTGTAATAATCTCCAACCTCAGGCTAGTGTTGCAAAACGGTAGCAAATATCTTTATGTAGCGGTTCAATGTGTTTGCATCGAGGCCCAGCAGATTAGACTTTTGAAATGTATGTAGGTAGATACTTAATTCCCTCGTGCAAACGATCGCTGCAACTACCGGGCCTAGTCACAAACACTGCATGTATCAGTCATATAGGATGGCACACCTCTTGGGTAAAAGCACCCATTTTCGGCACATTCAAAAGAAACATCAAATATATTAATGAAATCGAAATAGTATGCTGGAATTGGGTAGGAAGCAGTGATGATTATCAAAAGTTTATTTTGGTGAGTGTAAATTTTTAACAAGATATCTGTAGTTTGCGACATATTTTCAAAACCAACGATGCGTTTCCACCGTAAATGAATTAAGCTTTTTTTGGCAGTCATATTTGTTGAGATTACAGTCTCTGCAATCCATGTATCCAGATCCATGCGCCCCTCGCTATTTTATGACATTCCAGTACTACACTCAGCGAAATTAACTTGCGATATTCATAAGATTGCATTATGATTATTGCTATAAAAAATCATTATGAATTTCATAAATTTATCTTATGAAATATAATGATGCCGAAAAAAATAAAAATATGGAGCAACCTGGATTCGAACCTTGAACGTTGATGTTATGGGTCCAGTGACTTGCCCACTACTATATATCAACACTTGTAGTCAGGAAAGCTTAAACGCGTACAAGAACAACGCCGTGTGCTCTCACTTGCATTATACTTATGTGAAAATGTCCAGAGAATCGAATGGTGATGGTTTCGTTCAGCGTTGACTTCAGTAAATTGTCCATTTTACCCGATTTCCCCCTATAATTTTATAACATCATATACCATGCCGTTTTGAAGATCGGCGCCAGTAATATTGCTCTTACTAGCGCAGATCTTCAAAACAGCATGATTTAAATGATATTATTAAATTATGAGGGGAATTCGGGTAAAATGGACAACTTACTATGATCAACCCTAAACGAAACTATCACCATTCGATTTTTCGGACAGTTTTACGTAAGAACAGTGCTAGTAAGAGCAATATTACTGGCGCCGATCTTCAAAACGGCATGGTACATGATGTTATAAAATTATAGGGGGAAATCGGGTAAAATGGACAATTTACTGAAGTCAACCCTAAACGAAACCATCACCATCCGATTTTCCGGATTTTTTCACATAAGTATAGTGCAAGTGAGAGCAATATTAATGGCGCCAATCTTCCGAACCATATGGTATATGAGTTTATGCATGTGTAAGGGAAAATCGGGTAAAATGAACCACTTCCTGGCATCCGATCAAAGTAAAATTTGTTCCCTACAGTTCTTCAGCTTGTTTTGCAAATTTACAGTGCATTTGTGTTCAATATAGTTGCACCAAGTTTAGTTCTTGGGTAATAATTCTAGTTTGCATCCAAAAGGAGGGGAGAAATCGGCACAATGGGACAGTCAACCCTAAATGAAACCAAAACCATTGGATTTCCCGCATTTTTTCTCATAAGATGAACTATTTTTCAGAACTCCTACCCTGCACCGTCTAAATTAATGGGATTTTGGATCCATTTTTGCCCACTGTGCGCTGGTTGAACCAGTGCTTTAGGCTCGTCCGTTGACCTCATAAGCTACTGACGAGCCCGGCCACAATAAATATTGGAAAAGAGTGGAGATCGGTCCAGAACATTCAAATCGTTGTTGGAACCTGGCATGCCAAAGAAAGCATGCCATATCCACAGGTCATACGATGCCACTGCCTCTAGTATGATTGTGGGCTTTTTGCCGTTTCCTTTGAATTAGCCTGCCCAGGCTAAGGAACCCAGCGTTCCCGGGAATCTTCTTCTGTGACCTTCGTCTAGCAGCCACGGCAGGTCATCCTGGTTGGGAAGTCGTAGGTATTCATCTCCAAAAAACCGCACGACTGTCCGACAAAACTCAAGCAAACAGATGCGAGCTGTTGTTTCAGACAGCCACAAGTATTCGTCGGCTGAGGACCCATACGCCAGCTGGCGCATTATCGCGTTGCATTTTTTTCACAGAGGTCCACCCTCGCTTTCCCGTCGCATCGGCTTTTTGAACAAAATAAGTATTGGCAGCCTCTGCTGCCTTCACGAGCCGTAGGAAAAGTTCCTGACTCATTTGGAAGTGTCTGCGGAATTGGACAGCGTTGTAAGTTGGTTGGGATGCAAAGTAATCGTCCACCAATCGCTTTGCACCTTCCTCAGCTGAACGATCAATGTTTGGCCACCGGGCCCGCGTGTTCCTCTTGGATGAAGATTCGGCAAGCAGGCCCATCAGTTCAAGCTCATCGTCACTAGAATCCTAAGAAAATGTAGAAAACTCCACTTCCATTTTTTTGACGTAGGCCTACGTCATTGTTTTCAATACAGGGGTACACGCTGCGAGTTTGAGAATTTGGAGTGTCACGAAATATTCTTAGGTTTTGACCGTTATAACTAACTCATTTCATGACCGATTTTCAAAATCTTTGCACCAATCTATCGATTTTTAACACTAAGCTATTGAAAATAACATAATTACAAGTTGATATAATGTCGATCTTCGAGAGTAAGTTTACCAAATACACAGTACTTTCCTAGCACAGACTTCATATTTAAGTAAGGATCTTCTCCTAGACAGCCATGAATGTTATATAAGGGGGACCCCTTGGCATTTTGATTTAGTTTTTCAGTAGTCGTTGAGCTGTGCAGTGGCTACCGGAACGCATTTGACAGCAGCAAGCACTTTGGAGGGTGCACTGGCAAGCAGTCGTTATCCAGAGACGCGTTGGTACATTTGGCTGTTGGTGCCGATGCTCCCATCAACCCCGCTGCGAGAAACATGGCTGCTGAAGCCTACGGTGGGAAATGCCGCCCGGGACAACAACGAGACAATAATCATCCCACGTCACCTGCAGATTTGGTCGTACACCACTCGCTGGTGAGGAGCTAAATCAAGAAGAAAGCCCAAGTTTAATGGCGAACCATGTTTCTCCCCCTTCAACTAAATCCGTCCTTTTCAGTACGACGAAATCAGTTTGCTTATTTAAGAGTTTGTTCGGTTGAAATTTTCTATAGTGCTGTTTGAAAGTTCAATTAAAGACTGTATTCGATGAAATTTGGACACACGCAATTGTTCGTAACTTTTTAGCGTGTGGGTAAAAATTATTGAAATTTTAACTGAATGTATTTCATTGTGTTGTGTCAATTGTGTAATGAGTTTCGTGAAAATCGGTTGAGTGATTTCAGTGATGGCTTCGAATGAAGAAATAGTGCGCCAACAAATTTTGGGCACTCACTTCGAAAACCCAAACGCTTCTCATCGATGGATCGGAAAACAGCTCGGAATCGCACATTCAACCGTATCTCATGTGATCAAAACGTTCAAGGACCGTAAGACAACCAAGCGGAAAAATGGTAGTGGCAAAAAACGTGGCACATCAAATCCGGAGAAGGCCAGGATGGTATTGAACCAATTTAAGCGTTATCCCAACATTTCGATCAGGGATGTTGCGAAAAAGGCGAAAGTTTCAGTTTGTTTTGTGCAGAAAACAATTATACGTTCTGGATTACATGCGTACAAGGTCCAGAAGGCACCGAACCGGAGCGATCAACAAAACTCGGTGGCCAAAACTCGTGCTAGAAAACTGTACAGGGAGTGGCTCACAAAACCGTTCTGCATTGTGATGGACGATGAGACCTACATTAAAGCCGACACCAAACAAATGCCAGGATAGGAACACTACGTCGCCACCTCTAAGTTGGCCGTTCCGGAGAGTGTACGGAAGAAGAAACTGTCGAAATTCGCCAAAAAAATGCCTTGTCTGGCAAGCGATCTGCGGATGTGGCAAAATGAGTCAGCCCTTCATCACCTCTGGGACCGTCATCGGACAAATCTACAAGGACGAATGCCTCCAAAAACGACTTCTGCCCTTCTTGAGATCTCACGATGGCCCGACACTGTTTTGGACGGATTTGGCATCTTGCCACTATGCCCGGCCCGTCTTAGACTGGTACAAAGATAATAATGTAGTTTTTGTATCAAAAGACGGCAACCCTCCAAACACTCCGGAACTTCGCCCAATTGAAAATTTTTGGGCAATCATGAAGGCAAAGCTCGTTAAAACTCCAAAACTGATAGAAAATGAACTTGAACTAAAGAAAGTGTGGTTAAAAGTAAGTAAGCAAGTCGGTCCTATCATTGCCCAAAATTTGATGAAAGGGGTCAAGGCAAAGGTGCGGGCATTTGAGTTGGGAGAAGAGGTTCAATAAACCAATGATGTCAAAACTTAACCATTTAGTAGTACTGTATTTCCAGAAAGTTTGAAAAGAATCGGGCTCAAGGAAAATTTTTGGTGACCTATTTTGTGTGTCCAAATTTCATCGAATACAGTCCTTACCGCGCCTTGGCCGAACACGGAATTGCTTTAAACATACTGAAATACGACAGACCGACCATGTGGCCACATTACAGTATAGAGGGTAGGTTGAGTTCGATGCAGTTTCTAGTTGTGCATAGCGTATTAGTTTCTGGCGGAATATACCAAATATTTCATTAAATGATCCAGTATTGCACATATCCAATTACTAAATAACTTGTTTGAAGTTTGCTTTTTTGCAATTGCTGCCCGCTGTTTGCTGGCATGTGATGATTTCCCTATCACAGTCGTCATTCTCTTAACTCGTTGTTTAATGCTGGTACTGTTCTCTTCTAATTCCAAATAGTGCTTGAAAATGTTTCTTGTGCTGAAGCATTTTTACCCGATACTGTCGTTTCCTCCAACGCGATAACCATTATGAACAACTTCGTCAATGACATTTCCGAGCGGATTGAAAGCGTAGCTTTCAAACTGACTAAACCAATTGGCAGATGGTCCTGACTTCTCTGGAAATCCAAACCGCCGTTCCATCATACGAGCAATCCTGATCCGGGAGAGCTAGCCAACACGTGCCAAGTAAATCATCTTTATGACGAAATGAGGTTCGAGCAGTAAGTGTTCCCTTGAACCCAAAATGGCTTTTTTCAGGGCCACCAAAACAACTGGAAAAGACAGTTTACATTTCTTTAGGAGTGTTGGGGGCTGGGTTTCGGAGTTGTCGATTGTGAAAAAATATCTTGCGTGTACCGAAGCTGTAATGTTTTCAACATTTGACAGTGTTGTACACACATAGGCCTACTAGAAACTCTATGCAATAGGAGATTAATGAAACCAATATATTGGGTAAAAGTCTCCCAAAGAAACCAAATGCACTACAAGTCATATCACGTGATATAGAGTATCTCTTAGTATGGGAGTAAGATTTGGAACGAAACCAATTTCTACCACTCTTCAAGCAATAAAGTGATCAGGATTGCACATTTCTGCGTAGTCCTATGTCACCTTTGCGCACTGTACCTTATAGTTTTCTTCACAAGAGATAAGCTTTGAAACAGATCCCGAATTGACTATGTTTATGACGATCACCGAATCTGTGACACTGATGATGGTGCACTAGTTTAGCAGCGACCGATACAGAACACGGTAACAAAATATTTATTTATTTATTTGAATTATATTGAGCTGTCAGATTTATCACCACTCGGTGTCTTCTTTTTTCAAGTTGGATTCCTCAATAGTAACGACCGGTGTGAGATTGAGTGACTGCTCTAAGACGACCAATTTGATTTTCCCAGCTAAGGAGTTTGTTTGAATTGTAATATATTTAACAAACCGTTCCAAAGTCCTGTCAATAGGCATCCAACGTTGGCCTAAATAAGTTTAGTTTTCTCTTCGTCGCATACGTTATATCTAGACAAAATAGTCAAATGGTCGAATGTAACATTTGTAAACAATGACTTCTTACGTATTTTTCTGGGATCTGCTTGCTCCCACAAACAAAATAGCACCAGAAACAGATACAGGGACTTATTATTTGCGTTACGTAATTAATGGACGTTCCCTAATGTGCATTGTATTTTGAGTGCAGGAAGTATACATTTTAAAATATTGTTTACAATTCTTACTTTCGGCGATTTTGTCTATAAATCTAATGTACAATTTCAAACACAGCTCAGAAATTTAAACGGTCTCTATAATATTCCGAAGCTTATAGCAAGAGCAGCATACCAAATAGAAATTTTACAAATGGCGAACGTCACGAAATATTAAAAAAAAAATATTTTAACATTCTTTAGTCCTACGCCATCGTTGCGTACAACCGCAGTGTGCTGTTCCTTGCCGTTTTTTTTTAAAAATTTGTACAGGTATGTAGTTTTCAAATTACACGCGCAAATAAGAGAAATTACCATGTTGTAGTAGTTCCGTGTTCATTATGAATTAGAACGGGTTTTTATACACATCAATTTTTTTCCCACGAAATTCAAATCACAAAATTTCATGCAGAACATATAGTTTAACGTCAAACATCATAAACGAAGTGTTTAGTACAATCTGGAAAATTACGGATAAGGCTGATCGGGATTTTTTGAAGACAATTCGGCGGACGAAAAGGTAATTAGCAACGGAATCGTTGGAAGCATCAGAGTTATGAAAGAGAATCACATAAATGGCCATCTAAATAGTTTTCCAGATTTAGTGGCCACTTTGTAGCTGGTTCCGGATGAAGTCTGATTCCCAAGTTCATGCTAACATCAGTTCGAAATCTTTAAATCATCTAGCCGAATTGGCTGTTTTATGTGTAACGATTTCTAGGTCGAATCTATACGACACCAATTTAGTTTAGTTTAACCTGGACAACATATTCCAAGCATAAAATTGTACATACTTCACATTGATGACCTTGATGACCGCTATTTGCACAACAGTCTCCACTCTATATGGAGTTTCCTATCCACATGAGGCAGTTTTGCGTACAGCGGTGATTGAGATGTTGAGCTTTAAATTGATGCTAACTATAGTGGGAACCCTTCTGATAGTTTTCTTCTAATTTGAATGGTATAATTTTGTCTTTCTGGTATGCGCTATATAAGGTGGAGCGCGCCTTCGTCTTACTCCACTTCGCCTCTTACCGGGTCTTGCGGGTAAGTAACAATGTACATCAATCATAATTTACCCCGGCTGCAAGAATCTTTTTGCAAAAACAAATAAAAACATACGTCGGAAATTAGCGCCATATGATAAAGTTGTGCACGACACTATTTCAAGTAGCAATAAAAATGATTCTGCCATACCGGTACTTACTCTTAGCACAAAAACAACTAGTAACACAGACAAAGCTATTATGTTTAAAAACCACGTGTATTAACAATTCAAACTACCATCACCTTCCTCTACGAATGGGCTTTACCAACAAACTAAACAACTTCATCGCAACTGAGTTCCACGGGCTTGTCGAACGTGTACGTATAGACTGATGGTGTAAGTCACAAACATCCTCACAGTGCAATATAATCTATCAACAGGGACCCCAACTGAAAGTCTCTCACACTGAAACAAATCGATGCATGATGATTTTTAATGAAGATGACGATCATCATTCTAATGGGTCCTATCTGAATTGATCGACTGGCACTATAGACTTTCCGTTTCGCTACAAAATTTTGGACACTGTGTAATAATCTCCAACCTCAGGCTAGTGTTGCAAACCGGTAGCAAATATCTTTATATGCGGTTCAATGTGTTTGCATCGAGCCCAGCAGATTAGAGCTTTTGAAATGTATGTAGGTAGATACTTAATTCCCTCGTGCAAACGATCGCTGCAACTACCGGGCCTAGTCACAAACACTGCTGTATAAGTCATATAGGATGGCACACCTCTTGGGTAAAAGCACCCATTTTCGGCACATTCAAAAGAAACATCAAATATATTAATGAAATCGAAATAGTATGCTGGAATTGGGTAGGAAGCAGTGATGATTATCAAAAGTTTATTTTGGTGAGTGTAAATTTTTAACAAGATATCTGTAGTTTGCGACATATTTTCAAAACCAACGATGCGTTTCCACCGTAAATGAATTAAGCTTTTTTTGGCAGTCATATTTGTTGAGATTACAGTCTCTGCAATCCATGTATCCAGATCCATGCGCCCCTCGCTATTTTATGACATTCCAGTACTACACTCAGCGAAATTAACTTGCGATATTCATAAGATTGCATTATGATTATTTGCTATAAGAAATCAGTATGAATTTCATAAATTTATCTTATGAAATATAATGATGCCGAAAAAATAAAAATATGGAGCAACCTGGATTCGAACCTTGAACGTTGATGTTATGGGTCCAGTGACTTGCCCACTACTATATATCAACACTTGTAGTCAGGAAAGCTTAAACGCGTACAAGAACAACGCCGTGTGAAACAAAATCCATTCATAAGTCAGCCTTATGAAATTCCATAGCATCGTTCATAAGTTCAACCTTATGAAATTCTTAAGATTACTTGGCTGAGTGTATGAATACATAAACTCTGTTAGCCTTTTTTTGAATAAACCAAGCAAGCGTGTTTTCCCTATCGTTAGCAGTTATTGCAGTTTATTGTCGTGTTTCTACTTTAAGTTCCGAAATCCCTCTGGCCGTATCACTCCTAGTTAAAATAAGTGTAGACAACGAAGGTTAAATGCGGGTTGAACGAAATGTAGATCCTAACCCTATACATTATTCCATGGAATAGTTTGTTTTGCACATTCATCAGTGTTGTGTTACAAACAACTTTGATAAGAAGCTGCTACACGGTCAAACGATAGGTTTAGATGAAGTGGTAATCAACCAAATTAAAGCGCATCCATAAAACACGTCCAATCTTTGTGGAGCAGGCGATCCTTCATTAAAATAATTACTTCAGGTGTAATAATATATAAATATATGGGATTCTTCTTCTTCTTCTTCTTGATTTAAATTAGTCGATTCGCGTCGCGTGAGTCTGAATCGACTCTTCTCGAGTCACGCTATGCGCAGAATAAGCTTAATAGCATAGACTAACTCTAAGACCAGTAGGTCCCATACAAAAACGATTTTTTTCTTGGCTCAGTCAGTACTAGCACATCGGTTCCAAGCTCGGTCCCAAGCTCAATTATGCGCCCCTAATAATGAACTCACATGAACACACTCTCAAATGTTCTGTCAAAATAACACAGCAAATCAAAACAAAGGCGCAAATATGCATAGCAAGGTGCTGGCTTCAAGGTGTACTTCGGACCAAGGGGTTCTACAACAGTGAACCAATTCAAAATCGCTAGTTGTATATTGATTGTTGGATGTAATGTCGGTCTATACACGCAAAAAAAAAACCGCAGTAGAAACTACCATTCCGAGGGTTAAATTAAGCGCAAACACCAACAATTTTCACCTGACTATAAATGCGTTTGATTTTACCATGCCTGCAATTAGATCAACCATGGTGCGGTTGATATCAATATGAGGTCTGTCAAATATACCACAAACGTTGACGGTTTCACCATAAACGTAGTAAATTTGACTGAAATTTCATGGTAGTTTTAAAGATAGGAGTAGTCGGGAAAATGGTAGTTTCTACTACAAGATTGTTTACCGTGTACACACTCAGATTATTTTACAGAAAACTGTAAATTTTTGCCGAATTCTCAACAGCTGAACGTTCGGTAATCTGATTTTACGGATTTCTGTAAAATTTTACCGAAATTCGGTAATTTTTTTACAGATAACTGTAAAATTTCACCGAAATCCGTGAAACCGGATTAACGAACGTTCAGTTGATGTAGAAGGAGATGTTCGCTCATCACCATGAGGCACCAAGAGTGAACAACAATGTTTTTGGCTAGAATGAAAGATATGAAGAGAAAGTTTTGATAGTTCCGCTAGTGTGCGGCAGGATTGGAAATGTAACAGATGTTTTTTATGAAAATTGAGCGAAAAGGGCATGTATACGGTGGTACTCGAACCAACGAAATTTTTGCCTAACATCCCACTGCGGGGTAGGTTAAAGCACGGACTAAGTCCACCACTTCAACAGGCAAAAATGTCCGGTTGGAAGACGCTCATGTACCACTGTGGCTTGTATAGTTATTCTAGCGATCTATTGTGTGCACTCTGTTTACTGATGCGCACATAGGAGAGGAACTCTCTCCTTTTTTTGGGTTTGTTTTGATTCGCACCGACTGACGATCACTAAAGTTTTTCTCGTCGTCTCCAACGTAGAGACCTCGGAGAGAAACACCGTGAAGCGATGCGATATACATGCCCTTTTCGCTCAATTTTCATAAAAAACATCTGTTACATTTCCAATCCTGCCGCACACTAGCGGAACTATCAAAACTTTCTCTTCATATCTTTCATTCTAGCCAAAAACATTGTTGTTCACTCTTGGTGCCTCATGGTGATGAGCGAACATCTCCTTCTACATCATAATCGTTACTCCTCGCACGGAGAATATATAACATAACAATTAATGAACGTTCAGTTGTTGAGAATTCGGTAAAACTTTACAGATTTCGGTCAAAAAATCTAAGTGTTAAGGTACCAATTGGGTCTATTCATGGATGCAACTTCGTCCCACACGATTGGTTTGTGTGTGTGTGTGTGTGTGTGTGTGTGTGTGTGTGTGTGTGTGTCAAGGTTGCGGCTTATCATTTTTGACTTAGGCATATTCATTTGCCAATATCTCCCTTCAGAGGGTCGATTTGATAATATGATGTATGGTGAACTTGTAGTGCATGAGTAGACCTACAACTTTGTCTAACAGTACATTGCTCTAACTCCTATATCTTCGACATGAGAGCGTATATTCACAGTGATCTTCACAATGATAATCACGTGATCTTCACCGCGAATATCATCGCAAAGATCACTGCGAATATACGCTCTTATTCCTCAGATATAAGAGATAGAGCTATGTATTGTTAGACCAAGTTGTAGGTCTACTCAAGCACCATAAGTTCATGATACATTATATTTTGAAATTGAGCTTCTGAGAAGAGCTATCGGCAAATGATGAATATGGATAAGTCAAAAATGATAAGCCGCAACCTTGGTGTGTGTATGTGTATGTGTGTTTGTGTGTGTGTGTGCGTGTGTGTGTGTGTGCGTGTGTGTATGTGTGTGTGTCTGTGTGTCTGTCTCTGTGTTTGTGTGTGTGTGTGTGTGTGTGTGTGTAATGTTACATTCATTGGCCGGCAATGGTATTATGGCAGAAATCTGTTTACAACAATCCCTCAAGTGACTATTGGAAGCAGCTTTAATCCGAGAGCTAGAAAGTGATAGCTCTACTGCAGATCCAGCAACCCATTTCAGAATGTCTGGTGAGTCACGCTCATTTCGAGGTTACTTTCACATACAATAAGCAGTCCCGCACGTAAACATTACCGGTATCATTTGGATAAGGGCACTGCAACACAGTTCCAGACTTGGAAATGTTAAATTTCCAAACCAGGCTCGTATTTGATAAAATTTAAAAATAAGGTTTTTGTTATATAGTTATAGTCAGATACATTTCGCCCATGGCCGCTTCCTTAATTACACTCGCTTGTTCATTCGTAAACATAACAAATTTCGACGTTGATTCGTTATTAATTCCATGTACTCGCGACAAAATAAGCGCAAAAATTAACGTTGCCAAACCGGCCGTTATATATGCACGCAGGTGAACGCATCTGAAATTATATTGCAGCCTTTCAGTTGCGCATGCGCGATGTCTTTGTTTGCTGCATCTGACCAGCAAATGGCCGTTTTCTAATTGCACTGGTCTTCTGTTTTTTACTGCACACTCTGCCAATATTCAAATTCCCGCAATGAGGCGACTCTGTATCACGACAAAGCGGACAAACACTCAAACCTAATAGTTTATGTCCGGATGTCACAGTACTACCACTAATAAACAAAACTAAGCTGATGTAACGCTGATGTCTTCCGGGTGCTACGGCGAAGCACAAAAACCAAAAAAAATAGAAATACTACCGACACTCACACATTTCGGGAGGGATTCGATTGTATTCACTACGTCTTTTCCAAAACACGCGGATATTTTATGATTTCACTGTTAGTTAAAGTTAAATTACTAATTGTTGTTAGATTTTTGTTCGCGGAAACGACGCAGCAAAAACAAAACACGTCAGTTTCAAAGCACGGCTTGCTGGGATCTTTTTTCTTCGTCCCACACGATTGGTTTGTTATTAAATGTTGTCTGCGTACGATTTAAGGCAACACCAGCTTTAAAAAAATACAATTTCATAATTCAACTATATTAAAACTGCTTAAAAAAAACTTAAGTGATTTTTACATATGATTTAGTGACAGTTAGATAATCAAAACATTATGATTCACTTATACAGATTTTGTTCCTTTAGTTTGTGATTAAATGAGCCATATGAAAAACATACAATCAAAACTCAGTCATTTTTATTGAAAACTAGCTGATCCCGGTGCGAGCGTTGCTACGCCTGCAACTAAATGAATGAACATTACATAGAACTGACGCTTTTTTATAATGAGTTTTTTTTTTGAGTAATAAGGAGTTCAAACTTCTATCAGAACATTCTTCTTACCTATACAATACACAGTTTGTGGCTTAGTTACCTGGATAATTCTCAGGATTGGTTGAAATTTGTGTTTGAATTCACCATAGAAACATTTCTTGCATTCAAAAAACCCCGCATACCATTTTTGATTCCATTTGCTTGATAAGTTCTCAAGTTATGCAGAAATTTGTGTTTCATTTGTATGCGAGCCGGAAAGGGGAAGCGGTTTCAAGCAATCATAAGAACCTTCCCCAGCCCCAAAAATACCTGCATACATATTTTCACTCCGATCGGTCAGACAGACAGCCAGACAGAAATTCATTTTAATATAAATAAAAATCCTGTTTCCAATAACCCCCACATGCCAAATGTGGTTTCATTTACTTGAATAGTTCTCGAGTTATGCAGAAAATTGCGTTTCATTTGTATGAGAGCCCCCCCTTTCAGAGGGCAAAGGGGTCTCAAACCACCATAGAAATATGTCTGACCTTCAAAAAAATCCACATGCCAAATTTGATTCAATTTGCTTTATTAGTTCTCGAGTTATGCAAAAATTTGAGTTTCGTTTGTTTGACAGCCCCCTCCCCCCCGCTTTAGAAGGCGGAAGAGTCTCAATGACCATAAAAACATTTCTCTCCTTCAAAAACCTCCATATGCCAAATTTGGTTCCATTTGCTTGATTAGTTCTCGAGTTATGCATAAATTTGTGTTTCATTTGTATGGGAGCCCCTCCCCCCCTTCAGAAAAGGGAGGGGTCTCAAATTAGTATTGAAATAGTATTCATCTACAAAAACCTCCACATGCCAGATTTGGTTCAATTTGCTTGATTAGTTCTCGAGTTGTACAGAATATTGTATTTCATTTGTATAGGAGCCCCCCCTTTCAGGGCGAAGAGGAATCTGAAACCATCATGGAAACCTTTCTTGCCTTTTAAACCCCACAATACTAAATGTAGTTTCTTTTGCTTGGGGTCTCAAACCACCGTAGAAACATTTCTCGCCTACAAAACCTCCACATGCCATATTTGCTTCCATTTGTTTGATTAGTTCTTGAGTTATGCAGAAAATAGTTTTTCATTTGCATGGGAGCCCCGCTTTCTAAGGCGGGAGGGGTGTCGAGCTATAATAAGATCCTTTCCCGGATCCAAAAACCCCTGCATACAAATTTGCATAGCGGTAGGGATACCCAACAAACATCGGTGTTGAATTGGAGCTTGTTCAAACAAATTTGGAGAAGCTATTCAGCTATTCTAGAAAAAACAGCTGAATAGCTTCTCCAAACTTGCTTGAACAAGCTCTAATTCAACACCGATGTTTGTTGGGTAGTTCTCATTTTTGGTTTAAATTTGAGTTTCGTATGTATGGTAGCCTCCCTTTTCAGAGTGAGAAGTGGTCTTAAATTACCACAAAAACATTTCTTGTCTTCAAAAACTCACCCATACCAATTTTGGTTCCATTTGCTTGATTAGTTCTCGAGTTATGCAGGAATTTGTTTTTCATTTGCATGGGATCCCACCAAGGGGTGAGTTGCTCAGCACAATATCTCTTGTGCCCATTTTTTCTAGTGTGCCTCTAAACGTTACAATAGATCATTGCACGAAGGCGTCATCAATGCAGTTTTGACAGTTCAGGGAGCTTGTTTACGTGGACTTAGAATATTTTCGGTAAAATCGGTTTGAGATTTTGTGCTCAGAATTTGTTGCGATTGAATTTAACTTCCCGGAAAACAGACACCAGTACTTATTTTTACATCATTTCCTGAAACTAATCGTACAGAATCCGAAAAAAGCCAACGAAAAATTTCGTTTGAGCGGTCCAAATTCTAACACCTTGTAAACAAGCTCCCTGAACTGTCAAAAAAGTGAGGTTAATAGATTCGGTGCAATGATCTATAAGAACTGATGTTCCGATCATGGTGCCAATTGGTGCCTTGGGTGCCTTAGTGTGCCACAGTGATTTGACAGTTCAATCATTATGTGTTGGCAACGCCTGGCAACCAAGTGACTGTTTGTTTTGATTTGCATTGTTTTGCAAAAAATCTATAGGTTTTGAAATTAGTAAAATAATCAACAAGAAGTATAGATTGAGCACTGGAATATTTCTATTAAAGCTATATAACTGAATAGGAACCTTCGCTAAAAAATAAATAAAACAAATGAAATCAATTGCACACTAATTTCTTACTTTCATTTAGGTCAACGGTTAACAATCGACAAAAGCTTGAAAGAGGTTGTCAACTTCTTCACGAAGGCTCTTAGCCATGATCCGCATGTTTGCTTCAATCTCTTGGATCCCTTCTATGGATAGGTGAGCCAGCAACTGGCTGCAGAGGCTTTGCTATCCCAAAATATTTTGGATGTGGAAGTTGATTGTTCCGTATTCCGCTTCCAATTTGTTCCAAAAATGTTCCTTTAATTAAAGTTTCTAAGTGATATTGTGTCACAGCTTATTAATTAAATCACCTACCTCATACAATTCTTCCACTCAATATCTCGGCTCAACAAACAAGTTAGCTTAATCATGTTTAATCAATTTATTACGAACAATTTTGTCTATTTCGTGACGAATCAATCAAATCAAAACACCACAACAAAAACTTCTAACTTCAATGTTTCAGGGCTGCTAAGATATATCTTCGAAGATTACAAATGTCAAAAGTGTGCCACAGAGTGCCACACATGTTCTTTTATGGTGTAAGATTTTCTACTATGGCGTGCCTGGAACACTGTTCTAAGCGACTCACCCCTTGGATCCCACCCTTTCTAGAAGCGGGAGGGCTCTCGAACTATCATAAGATGCTTTCCCGGACCCAAAAACCACTGAATACAAATTTGCAAAGCAGTAGGTATAATTCTCATGTTTGGTTGAAATTTGTTTCATTTGTATGAGAACCCCTCTTTTTAGAGGGAGGAGGGGCTTGAACCACCATAAAAACATTTCATGCCTTAAAAAACTCGTCCATTTCAAATTTGGTTCCATTTGCTTGATTATTTCTCGAGTTATGCAGAAATTTGGGTTCCATTTGTTTGAGAGCACCCCCTCCCCCCTTCCTCCTCATATGCCGGAAGAGTCTCAAATCACCATAGAAACATTTACCTCCTTCAAAAACTTACACATGCGAAATTTGGTTCCATTTCTCTTATTAGTTCTCGAGTTATGAAAGGATTTGCGTTTCATTTGAATAGGTTCCCCCCCTTTCAGAAAGGGGAGGGGTCTCAAATCAACATAGAACAATTTTTTGTCTTCAAAAACCACCACATACTAAATTTGGTTCAAAAACTACCGCATGCTAAATTTCGTTCCGTTTGCTTGATTAGTTCCCGAGTTATGCAGAATATTGTGTTTTATTTGTATGGGAGCCCCCCTTTTTATGACGGGGAGGGTTCTCAAGCTACCATAAAACTTTTTTGCCTTCAAAAACTCACACATGCTAAATTTGGTTTCTTTTGCTTGATTAGTTCTCGAGTTGTGTAGAAATTTGTGTTTCATTTGTATGGGAGCCCCCCTTTCCAGTGAAGGGAGGGGTCTCAAAGCATCATAAGATTATTCTCCGGCCTCAAAAATCTCTGCATACAAAATTTCACGCCGATCGGTCCTTCCGCTAGCGAGTTAAATCGTGACAATGGAAACCCCAACTCAGAGATGTTACAAATAACAACATTTTTACCACGTTGTTCATACAACAGGCCACAGTTGGGAACATAGAAAAAAAATGTTTCTAACATTGGGCCTACGATTTTCTAGTTGAATCATTGTTTATTTTTTTACCTATGTGACCAGTTAGTTTATAACGTGTGAATATTTTCTGTACATCTTGACTGCATTATTCGGTTTATAGGTTCAATTTAGGCAACTTTAGATCATTCAAAGATCGTGTAGAAATCTGTTCAGCTTAACCAGTAAAGTCATGATGTCTAAAAAATTAAGGAAATCGTAAATTACGCGGTAGTAAACAACTCTAATTTGACTAATAATGTCTGAATTGCTTCGAAATATCGGTCATCCTGATAGTAACAGGATTATATTGATTATCGCTGTAATAATGATATATTAGGTTAATAGGCCGAATAAAGGAGCTAGGCTAACCTAGAGGCTAACGTTACATCCCGTTACCCTATTATATGAAAAAAAAATTGAGTAGAGTTGAGTGTTGAGTGTTGAGATATAAAAAAGATGTTGAGTAGAGAAGATAAAAATCGACACTCTTTTGCTTTAATTTATTCTTCCAATATTCTAAATTTTGTTACGATCAAAATTTAGTCAAACAGTTATGTGTGCGAGTCGATCAAAGTTTTTATTGATGAGTCAAATTCTTTTTCTTTTTCAAGTTCAGTTAATACAGAATACAGGGAAATATTCAGCAAAGCTTCCTTTTTACCGAATGCGAATTGCCGGGTCTTTCGTTTAACACCTGCCATAAGATTTTGTACAGTCTCCTTGTCCACTTTATTCACCGCAGAACGCCAGTTTGCCTTGAACTGTTTCTCGCTCACAACAGCTTTTTGAGTCTTGTTAAGGTTCCGCTTGACGATTGCCCAATATTGTTCGATGTGGCGGAGCTCTGGCGTGTTGGGAGGGTTCTTATCCTTGGGTACCACTTGAACATTGTTGGCAGCATATTTTTCCGCAATAGCAAGATGCCAAATCCGGCCAAAATAGAACGGAACAATTGTGTCGCTTCCGGAAAGGCAGAAGAGGTTTTTGTAGGCCTTTCACACTAGATATTCCTTCGCGAACTTTAACAGTTTGATGTGCTTGAAAATATCTGCCACCTTTCCCCGTCCGGTTGCCGTATAAAATTCCTGTTCAGAAAGCTGTTTAAAGTCAACCTTGACGTAAGATTCATCGTCCTGTACCACGCAATCAAACTTCGTCAGCATGGTCGTGTACAAATCTCGCGATCGTGCTTTGGCCGACGTGTTGTGTTTATCGTCGCGATTTGGAGTCACCACTTTCTTGTAAGTCGACAGTCCAGCTCGTGGCCTCCGGCTTTTGATTTCCCCCCGATCCTAACAGTTGTAACAGCTGATTTACATCGCTAATAATTATAATTGCTAATTAGCCACATTCAACAATTTCGCCAACTTGACGTGAGGGTAGTTTGGATTTTAGCCATGCACGTGTAACATTTTGATGCGTTGCTTCTCTTCCTTCGACGACTTTTTGATAACTGAAGTGCTACCTGAACACAAGGATATAAAGAATCTCCTTCCTACAACAAAATTGAACAATTGTTCTGAAGAGCGAGCTATCTGACATGAGAATGGGTGGGAAGAATGGCCCGCGCTTTATTCACAAACTTTTAGCAATGGGGAATTGGCATTCCCACTCTACCCATCCAAAGTGCTTCAATCGGGCGCCCTGATGGTCCCTCCCATTCCCATGAAATATTTATATAATAGTGTATATATTTATGTAAATGAAAATTAATACAAGCATTCGTATCTATTAAATATGATCTTCATTCGGTTGATCCTGAAATGCAAGAAATGTTGTACAGTGTTAGAGTGTAGAATTCTTTGGTTCCGCCTTTAAGCTCGTTTTCGTTTGTTTACAGCGATAGCAGCAATACACCTTAATTTGAAAGTTTGTTATATCTATTGAAATTTTACAAAACTAACATTCATATATAACATGGTCACTATTTTTTGTTTGATGCTGATTTCATGACCGCTTTTATTTTTGCTGGCCTAATAGTTATTGCTCCTGAGTTAGGAAGGTTTAATTGAAGAGGATTTAAAGACAAATCAAGCAAAACAATGGATTAGGTCCTAAGTAACATTGAGAGACTCTCTTTGTCGAATTTCTCTTTGGGTTCCTACGGCTATGTAAAAACATGTTCAACTATTTTCAACATACAGTACTGTAGTATAAAGTGTGATTAGTGATCCAATACGTTGAAAATACCAGCACGTCGTTTAATAGACAAGCTATTGACCAAATAGAAAGTTGACGAAGAGAATCTCTCAATGTTACTTAGGACCTAATGCATTGTTTTGCTTGAAATAACATAAAAAATAATAAGTATGAAACATTGCATCCTCTATGAAGTAAAATCAATAAAACAATATTATCAAATATAATGATATGATATGAATTATGATAAAGTAATGACAAAGATTAAACTGTAAAATCAGACAGTGGCCAAATGGTACACAGCGCTGCATGAATCAGATCAGCTCAGATTTGGTCAAATGTCCATTTGCAAACCGGAAATGGAAAATACATTCAGTAATAAGTGCAAAAGCCTACCACAGATTCCGTTGCAGCTTCTTGTATTCAAGGCACTAGATAATTCTAAATCATAAGAGGAGAAGAAAGGATCATAATGATAATTAGACATCTAAAACATAATAATTAAAAGTATATAACCTATAAGGTAAAAAATATATAATTATTTTTATGTTAATATATAAGTCGAAAACACAAGTACTGCTAATTTTATTTAATGATTATGGTAAAGATGAATGGTAAAGGTAATGAATAAACAATGTCATATAAGATAATATATAGTGAATAACAATATGAACTGAAAATTACATGTGTGCCGACTGCTGTTTTGTTGCAATTGTAGACGAACTTGCGCATCCATTATAATCCAGAAAATTTAGACAATACCTATGTTACAGCCATGAGAAAAAAAGGAATTTTAATTTTTAATTTATTTTACAATAACTGATCAACAGTACATTGCTGAGCTGACAGCAATCAATTTCCCATTGGGGATAGTTTCCGACATGCCCATATTCCATTACTTCATCTTCTCGGATAGTCTCAGTTCTTTTCAGGTCGATGAAAACAGTGAGGCACTCATCATACTTTTTTTCAACAATAAGGGAGCAGATGTGTGCGTTTGTCGAAAGATCACTTGGGATTACCCTTGTGTGAATGAGAAGGCGGACTCTCTAGCAAAGGTGGGCGCACAAGGCGAGACTTTGAAAGAAGAATTTCACATGATTAATTTTCCCCATAAGAATGTCAGAGTTCTCTTCTAGGTTGGCAAAACGATTGGACAAGTAATTCTCTTGGACGGTGGTTGCATTCTATTATTCCAAATGTTTCGTCGAGATCGTGGTTCAAAGGTCTGGATGTAAGTCAGGGTTTCATTAATGTGATGTCAAGACATATGTCCAACCACTATTCGCTAGACGCACATCTCTACAGAATTAATCTCGTCGATAGCAATGTATGTAGGTGCGGAACCGGTGATGATGACATCGCTCACGCAGTTTGGCATTGCCCGGATAATGATGCCTCCAGAGGACGACTATTGATACCCTAGTGGCCCGAGATAGACAACCCTTCCGCGAGGTAAGAGATGTTTTGGGAATGCGTGATCTTCCCTACATGCAAGCGATTTACGATTACGATTCCTTTGTTTGTCTGATCTAAGAGTGTAACGTCGTCACCCCCTTTCCTTCCACTCTAGTAAATTCCCTGCCATTGTGGCCCAGATAAATTATCCTTTTGTTTTGTTTAACTGCCCAGCAAACTGTGGCCACCCATCTGCGGCTTAGTTCCTGAACGGAACTTAAGGGACCGAGGATTTGGAAGATGTCGCAACCATGAGCAGCAACTAATGGCTTAAATAAGTTACCTACCTCGCCCTTTCCAAACGATGATGTGACCCATTAACCCCGAGCTAGCCACGAGTAATTGGCATCCCTCTTTTACTAATATCGCAAAGTAAAATTTTGTGTACAACAATTTTGAATATCGGCTCCGTAAAGTGTTACACACGCCTGAGCCTAACCAATAAACGAACTGATTAAAAAAAAGGGTCTTCTCAAATATAATTTTAACAAA
>JASCZW010011523.1:0-31775 GCA_034211315.2 Aedes japonicus
GACGTTGTCTGCAGCGTTATAAAATGACGCGATAGAATTATGTCCATTGCACTCCGCCTTCGCCATCATCGATCCCCGCCGCACCGGAAAATAGAATACGGTTTGGCACAATGCCATTCCATGGGAGGCGAACGGTGCTCCCACACAAACAACCAGAGGCAGCTCTAAAAATAATCGGAGCGCTTGTCGATGCAACAATAAATTACGCGCTCACTGATTTCAATTGGAAATATCGAATTTCCTTACGACATTCACCGCTAATTTTCGCCTTTTCTTCAACTAGACTTACGAGTTAGTGCAGAAACGCCAACAGAGTACGAGTGTCGGCCATACATTGAAAAAGGCGTTGCATGAACTCAGGGCAGGAGGTACTGAACATTACATTTAATACTTTTCCATGCTACTAATCAAGCTATTTAAAAAACAGACACCCCGAGTAAGGAGGATGAGGCCACGGAAGAACCCAGTAGTCCTGAGTCACCAGTAGATGTCACTAGCCAAGAAGAGGAAGATAACACTGCCGCCGAGGAAACCAGTTTTGAGCAAGACGTCCCCGAACCCGAACAACTGACCGCATCAGAAGAGGTGCAGGAAGCACTTTTCGACAATTCCACCGAGCAACCCATCGAGGGTAGCGAGGAAAATGTAGAAGAAGAGGAGGAAGTAGAGCAAACTGAAGAAGAACCTGCTTCTGAAGAAGAAGAGGTAGCAGCGTCAGAAGAGGAAGAAGGTGACGACGAAGAAGCTGTAGCAGAAGAAGACGGCGAGGAGGAGGATGAAGTAACCGAGAGCCAGGAACAGGAAGCCGAAGCCGAGGAAGATGACGAAGAAGAAGAAGAAGCCGGCGATGACGAAGCTACAAGTGCTGATGCTGAGGTAACGATATTTGACAACCATTGAAAACGAGTGCGTATCGGTTATCCACTGGCGCTGAACGCTAGAAAACCTTGCACTATCCCTTGCTCTATCCTTGTTGTATTCTACATCTTACTTCAACCTTTCATCGGTGTATGTGTCTAAATAACACTTTCAGTTACTGCGATTCTAGGTTTTTAATCCCGAACCAATACCGGATCCAAGCCAGAAATCATACTTATCTCGCTTCCACTGCATACGAACTTTTCCTTGTTCACCATCTCAGACCATTTCCGCAAACTCCACAACCCCGCCAAAACCGTCTGTGTACGCTGTTATCATTCAATCACTATCCACAAACCGCTGATTCAAGGCTTCTATAATTGGAACTGTGGCTGTGTTTCTCTGTGACTATGAAAACGAAGCGATGCTTTTTATGTTGTAATTTTGTTACTGACAAAGCTATTGTGTTAAACTCAGGACGAAGACGACACTGATGCAGATGCTACGGCTAGCGAAGAGGCAACTGAAGATGCTACAGAAGACGAGGCGACGACGACGACGACGAGGACGAGGTAACAGAAAGTCAAGAAGCTGAAACTATTAGCGAAGAAGTTGCTGCAGAGAGTGACGTCGAAGAAGCTGACGATGGAGAAGACACGGAAGAGGGTATCAGTGCTGAACAGGAATATGAGGAAGAAAAAGGTAGGCAGGCGAGCATGAGGTCTTGCTAAGTGTCAGGGAGCACATAGCACACTGAACAAGACTATGTGTTATGGTGGTACGTTTCACAGGAAGACGATGACGAAGACGAGACTGAGGACGAAGAAGATACTGAGGACAATGACGCTGAAGAAGCTGACCCCTTGAGCGATGAAGAGGTAATGTTTCGTTCAGTTTTAGCATCGCAATTGTGATCGTAAATTTGTTGACCGAAGCAGGGAGTTTAAGCCTTTATTTGTTGTGTAGGAAGAGGAACAAGATGATATGGTACAAAATGTCTATGACGAAGAGGACGAAGATGACAATAATCAGGTAGAGTTGTCCAGCAAAAATCCAGCAATTCGATTAACGTAGTTGGTGGATTGTGTTGGGAAACTTTCAGACTTTATTTTGTTGCTTAGGAAGGTGATGAGGAGGACGATGAAGATGAGACTGAAGATGGCGATGAAGACGAAGATGACGATGACATACATTTGAGGAGTGCTGAACAGGTACAGTTTTCCAATGAAATAATCTCAATACGATCACCACATTTATTGGTGTAAGTATTGAGATATTTCAAATTGATTAACTGTACAGCTGTATTGTTGTATAGGAAGATGAAGAAGATACTAACGGGGACGAAGAAGATGATGAAAATTATAATGGGGATGAGGAAAATGACGACGATGACGCAGATGATGAAGATGTAGAAGCGGATGATGAGGACGACGATGACGAAGAACAGGCGTTAAGTACAGAACAGGTAGCGTTATCCGACATATTTCGTTCCGAGATGTGTTGGACAACAGCTTAACTACAGCTTGATTGTGTGTAGGAAGAAGACGGCGACGACGAAGACGAAGAAGAGGATGACGAAGATGAGCAGGAAGATATTGAAGTGAGTGCGGAAGCAGATCAAGACGAAGACGAAGAGGAAGAAGATGATCAGGTATAATTTTCAACACAAATAAAAGTCTGGTACAGTGAGGTGAGTGAAAAGCGCAGAGGCATGGCGGATTAATGCGGTAAACTTTGGTGTGAGTGCGTTTAACAAGCTGCCTCAGCTATTTTCACTGATTACACTCTATCATATTCGGGCTGTGTTGAAAACTGTAACCGATTGTACAGGAGGTTGAACAAGACGAACAAGATGAAGATTTGGAGGGGGGTGAGGATGAAGATGACGAGGATAGGACTGATGATGACTATGAGGAAGCTGAAGATGCGGCAGAAATGAGCGAAGAAGCGGAAGAAGTCGACGAAGACGAAGACGACGAAATGGCGGCTAGCGCTGAGGATGAGGTAGAGCACCAAACCCCAATTCCTGATCCAAAATCTCAACCGCACTGCCCTACCTGGACCTGTGAATAACAATACACCGAATGTTTTGGCGGGGATGGGAGAGCCAAAATCACTAACTGCGTTGTCCTTTCACCATTTTTGGAGATATTTGAGAAAATGGATTTTCTTCATCGTGAGCCCATATTTTATTTCAGGAAGAAGACCAGTCCGCTACTGCTGACGAGGAGCAACCATCAGCTGAAGCAGATACAGAAGCTGAAGCAAGTTCGGAAGCCGTAGAAGAAACTGTAGAAACAAGTCAGGAGGCTGCAGAGGAGCAAACTGTTGATAGCGAAGAAATCGTAGAAGAAGTTAGCGCCGAAACTCCTGAAGAAACTGCCGAAGTATTGGAAGAAGAAGCCTCTGAGGAAGCTGTTACCGAAGAAGTTGTCTCTGCTGAGCAAGCTGAACCAGTTGAGGCCGTCGCTGAAAGCACAGAGGAAGCTGCAGTGGAAGAATCCGCAGAGGAAGCTGAAGTAGTCTCGGAACCGGTTGTGGCTGAAGAGGAAGTCAGTGAAGAAGTGGTAGAAAAAGTAGAAACTACATCCGAAGAAGCCGCACCAGTTTCTGAAGAAACCGTGGAGGCTGCCCCAGCAGAAAGTGCCGAAGAATCCGAACCTCTCCCGGAGGAAGACCTGCTATTGGTAATGAAAATCATTCTCTATCTTTTTCATAAGCACGCTCTTTTCAATAATGTCGAATAACCGTTTCACTTCCTTCCTCAATTGTTTGTGTGTGTTCTTCGTGTCTCACTAGGAGTACGAAATTCCATCGAACCTTAGAGATACTTCGCACGTTTACGAATTGCTCCACATTAACGATCAGAACGCCCAAAAGGAGGAGGCTCTCCAGAAGGTCGCCGACGTTATCCTTCGTGATCTGAAGAAAATCTACGATACCGCCATCAAACCACTGGAAAACCTCTACAAGTACCGTGATCTCAGTAATCGTCACTTTGGCGATCCCGAAATATTCTCCAAGCCACTGATCCTCTTCATGGGACCATGGAGCGGTGGAAAATCTACTATTCTCAATTATCTTACCCACAATGAGTACACTCCCAATTCGGTTAGGACAGGTGAGTAGAAGAACCGTTTGCGACGATGTTGGAACGGAAACTTATTTGATTGTTTATTTTGCAGGTGCCGAACCATCGCCAGCGTACTTCAACATTCTCATGCACGGTGATGAGCCGGAAGTGCTAGACGGAACTCAGCTCGCTGCCGATTGGACCTTCTCTGGGTTGCAGAAGTTCGGTCAAGGATTGCTGGACCGTCTGCGAGGACACAAGCTACCCAACAAACTGCTCGAACGGGTAAGTCGCATCGAGTTCAACACAAATTCAACAAGTTCAAATGGTTGGCTTGAGTGTTTCAAGAGATGCGAAATTTTTCTGCACTTTCTTTGAAAACTGACAGCGATAAAAATACAAAAAAAACACTCTTAAAAACTACTTCTAACCAAATTTTCAAGATGAATAACACAGTGGGTAAATTTCTACACCGTTTTATCTGTGATGAAATTTGATTTGATGCACCCTCTATCAGGGACACTATGAACTAAATGAGCACTTAATGTCATTGAAATAACCTAAAATTGCAACATAATTTCATACAGTGATGATAAGCTTAAAACATTCCAAACAATCAAATTCTAGGCTTTATACCGACCTAACGATACTGTGCGCTTTCTGTAGAGTTTTATTTTAAATCCACCCACAACTGGAAGGGGATCACGTAGAGTTGTGGATAGAAATGTGGTGATTATTATTTTCCTCGGCTTTATCCCAATCTCCTTGCTGAAGTAGCCATCAGAGGAGAGAGAAAAAAAATCGTGGGATCAGATCCAATTTTACAGCAGCTTGACCGCACACGGTTGGTTGGTTATCAGCACTGGCAGACGACTGGAGTTTGGCGGTCGGTCCGGCAGCCGCATCGGTATGGCATAATCAATTATGGAGCAGGGAGTTTTCCGGATGTTTAGTGATCACTGGGCCAGAAAGTTAAAAAACGGTGCAAAGTTTACCCAGGTGGGAATGAGGGCCATCTATTATGCACAGAAGCAACATCAACACCCTTCTTCCGGCCACTTTTATTTGCCTCGGTACAGTCAGTGAACATTCGCAGATCATAAACAGGTTTAATATTGGGGGAAAAAAATAAACCGCTTGTATCGCTGTCATATTTTACCTATCACAGGAACTTAGTAATCAGTAATGTAAACAGATCCGTTTCGTAATATTTAATGATATTGAACACGTGTACGCATTGACTCTGTTTGCATGCATAACTTGTTGACATTCGACCTATTGTTTGTTTAAAATAAATTAAATGTTCAAACCAAGTCACGCGCTCCTATATCAGTCACCGAGCCAAGCCGGTATTGACACATTTCATTTATGTGCGAAGCCTAATTCATCGACGATACATTGTTGTACTCAGTTCCAGTTGCTGAATTAATTTCAGACTACTTGAATATGCACATTTAAATTGCAGCTTCGAAATGTTTCGTTTCCACACATCCCGCTGCAGACGTTTCAAAAGAACTTCAATTTACGCTTGAATAAGTCGGAAAACCTACGAACTTCGGTGGGCTGGTGCTGGGTAAAATGATACCAAATAAATTTTGCTTTTAACACGTGAGCTGTTTTGGAGCTACCGAATTATTTAAAGGATTCGATCCATCATTTACTTGCCACACATTAGTATCATACTTTTCAATTTAAAGATTCCTTTATTTTAATGAAGGTCATAATAATAACTATAGATAATCACTTTACACATCACTTTTTTATATTATAAAACACTTTGAGGAAAACTCTTCAACCCTTTTGTTATTGACAGGGTACCCGGGTACCTTTTCAGGTTTTACATTACGAAATTTAATAGTTAATTTTAAAACAGGAACTGAAATTCAGTTAAATTTTCGTAAAAGTTAGAAGGCAACTTTTTGCAAAGTATCAGGGCTGGAGGGAGGGACTTTGATTTATTTTACCCCTTAAATGATCGACAGGATACCCGGGTACCCACTAAATTCAAATTATAGTAACTCTGGCAATTATTGACTAATTTATATTATTTTGGCACCATAGGTTTTAAAAACTCATTCGACTCATGAAAACTTTCGGCAATGACAATTTGTATTCATCTGATTCACGTAAATCCGGGTTTCCGGGCTACTCGAGGTCTCACAGGAACCTGTTCCGAGATGACCGTTAAAAGGACAAACATTACATGGCCACAACACGTTGAGAAATAGCCTTTTGAAGAAATTTCATGAATTTTGATGCCAATGTTGCCGGGGTTTCCTTCTAAATTTGTTCATAGCCACTCAAGGCCCCACAAGAACCTCTTAAGAATAACCGGTCCGGAGACAGATCATCAGATAGCCATAAAATGTTGAGAAACATCTTACTGGAGAATATTTGATGAATTTTGGTACCCATATATTCGAGGTTTCCTTCTAAATAGATTCTTGTTCACTCTAGCCCCCCCCCGGAAACCTGTTACAGAATGGCCGTTCCAGGAACAAGTCGACATATGGCCCTCAACGCAATAATAATAGTTTCTAGGATTTATTCCACAGATGTTGACATACCTTCCCGAATGAATTGATATTCCCAAATAGTGTCTCCGTACCGGACCGCCGCCCCGAAAAACCTGGATTTCCGGGAACCAAATGAATCTTAACGGACATTGCCGATAATTTCCATGAAGCGAGTAGAGTTTTTAATCCAACGCTGTCACTGTCGAACACTTAAAATTGTTTTTTGTCGAACACATAAGCGTTATATAGTTTATTGGTAGAACGATTGTTAATAGATAACTACGATAGGTGACCAATGATTTTAGCCTGTAGTTTTCTAGAGAGAAACTTTTTCCTGCTGGAGGCTTTGTAAAGTGTGAGCAAACATCGTAAGAACCAATCTTATCGCACTAGTAGTAAGGAATGTATCGAAAATAAGCTCTCCACATACATTTACGCTGTACGCATGTGTTTGTGGTGGTTTTAATGTGTTCATCATAGCATGGTGTGCGTGTAACTGTCATCTTTCGTTTGTTTACTTATTTGCACGGTTTTAATTCTTCGTTTCCAAAATGCCGCGCATTGAAAAAGATGTGAACATCAAGGGTGGATTAAGTCCTTTATGTCAGAAGCATAGTACGTCTGCACTGTTTTGACTGGATTTTGCGTCAGCGTATTACGCCAAAACAACTCTCAATTGGCTCTTGGAAGAGGGTTTGATTTCATTAAGAAAGACATCAATCCGCTGAATTACCCTCAGCTTCGGTCCATCGAACGCTATTGGAAAATTAAGATTATGAAGAGGGTCTTCAACTAGACAGGTAAAACAGCTGAGAATATGCAGCAGTTAAAAAAATTGGGCAAAGGCGTCCAAAAAATGGGATGAAATTTCATGAAAAATAAAAAAAAACACGAAGGACTAATATTAATTTCATCCGGTCTTCACAATGTTCATGTTCAATCCCGCATAATATAAAATCATCCATTTGTTTGAATAAAACATGATTTTTGTACATGAATTTAAAGAAAAATGTGCGCATAACTTATTATCGATACAATCCTTACATGAGCACGATCAGCCGCGCATTATTTTGCCAGTCAAGGGGGTATCATCCCTCTTGCCTATCGAGTAGTTGGGTAACTTGGTAAAAGGTGTGTGTTTGATCGGACACTGCCTTTCAAATAGCCCTCCGTTCAAATTTCAATTACTTCTATTCAATTGTCTACCACAAAAGTTCAACTCAGTGGACGCAGTGGTTCTACGCATCAACAAAAAAATTCAATTGCCACAACCTGCCGTACACTAAAGAACCTATAAACACTTTCTATTCATTTCTTTGTTCTCGCAAAACTACTGTTCACTCCTTAAGTCTTGTGTTGACAAGACTAACAGTGTTGAATTTTTTTCAAGCATTCCGGCAGATCTCCGGGACAAGCGGGACTGCTGTGGAATTAGATTCATCATTATCACCAACCCTCGGGCTGATTCGAGAGCCAGCCACCAAGATGTTTCGTTATGCTGTACCAAAATAAAATTCTCAATCTCCATTTACTAATCGTATCATGTTTTCCGATATTGCTCGGATCTTTGATCCGCTTGGTCTTTCGGTCACGTGGACCATGCTTGTATCACCATTGCCATCAAATGACGGTTCAATTTCTGTCATATTGATAATGTCGAAGTCAAGAACCGCTCCATAATATGTCCAGAGTCGTAAGAAAGAGGCGGACAACCCTTCGTCTGGAATAACCGTCAGCCTTGTAGTTGAATCACCTTCACGAAAAAATATCCAGCAGGCCACTCCACTCCAATCATACTTCAGTACGGACTCGATGATTGTTAAGTACTTGTTGTCACCATTGTCATCCTGTTGGAAAATAATCGTTGCAATTTTTATTTTGGTTAGTAGAAGTGAATGGAATTATGTCGCAGGGGCCAAAAATCTAGCAAACTTTGTCTCACGTCCCTAGAAGGAGACAAAAACATAGAAATACCTAATTTTTATCTTGATAACTGACCTTGGGATTAAAGAGCTCAGATTAAGAGGTAAAATACCTAAGCAAAATACCTAAGAATTGCAAGCAAACTATCTCTTGAATAACAAAACTTGTTATTTTGGATACCTGGGAATATCTGAGAGGTACTATTTTGGTATTGTCTTACCTCAATATGGTATTCACATAACATCCCGAGCAGACGAAAATGGCTCAATGATACCTAAATCAGGGATGTAATACTGAATACTTTGATACCTCAGTAAAGTATCGATGAGCTCAGATTAAGAGGTAAAATACCAATAATAATACTTCAACTATGTTCTACGAATACCAAGTTAATAATGGCATTAGGTATTACAATACCTCAACAATGATTAGTTTTTATCATAGCTTGAATAACAAAACCTGCTATTTCAGAGGTATTCAATACCAAGCGAGTAACACGTTTAAGTATTTGTAAAAAAAGTTATATCCCGATTAATATTTTTGCCCCCAAATTTTCATTTTCAATCAAACCGCATTGTTAAAACAAAAATTGTTTTTTTTTCGTTTTCTTAAAATAACGGTCCGGAAAAAATATGAGTGATTAGTCTGATTAAGGTGTGATTTTTTCCTCAAAAACTAATTTTGATGCTTATTTCAATATTGTATATCAACTAATTTTAATATTGTAAATCAAATTTAAAAAAAACACGTTTGGGTTGAAAATAAAATGCACTTCCGGTACAAAAAACTCAAAAACAGATTGAAAAATCAACTTTGCCTTGTTAAAAACGAAAAGGTGAGATATGTCAGTGACATATCTGCAAAGTCGACGTAGGACTGCTTGTTGATGTGGAGGAATTGTAATAGAATAAATAAATATCTACTATATTTTGTTCAGTCTAAAGACTCATCAAACCATCTGTCATTAGTTTTAGTTTTCCACGAAAATTAATATAGTCAACTCTTTATAACTCTTGAAGTGGCCCTTAAATGGGCCATTTGGTATTCAGTTATTCGCTGTTCCTGGAGTGATCCGAGTAGAACCGGTAATTGTCGAGTATAAGATGATGATTTGGTAGACAGTCGAATGGGTGGTCGTTGTTATTGGTTCTGTTCCATGGAAGAAAAGCATATAATATTAGTCTTTAGGTGTTTTAGGAGCGTTAATACTGTGTATGAAAATCTTGAATTCAACTCTTTAGAACTCCTTAAGTGGCCCTGAAAAGGGCCGTTTGGTATTTTGTCGTTTGTTGTTTATGGTCCGAGTAGTACAGACAATGGTCCAGTGCTAGGTGATGGTTGGTTGTCGAATGGGTAGATGTTGTCATTCCAGTTCATGTTCCACAATATCTGCTACCTGTCGATTTAATGGTTCGGGTGCTTCGAATGCGAGTACAGACAACATAGGTCTTTGATACGAAAAATATGAACAATAACGTCTGCACTCTACGCCGATATTTTTAACAAACGTTAAATCTATACAAGAACCACCAAGTGTGGTTGCTTTATTACGAAGGTTTGCTAAAGTAAATTTTAAATGTGTTTGCATAAAATCTAGAAAATCTATGTTTTCATGTTTGGAAACGTCAATGTTAAAGTCTCCAGTCAACACAACTGGCGTATCTTGCGCAGCATACTTGAACAACTTGCGAATCAAGAACAATTTTAAATTCTTGGTAGTTGTTCCTGGTGAAATGTACACCACAACAAACAGAACTTCAGTGTCCATTACTGATATATTAGCTGCACAAATGTCCCGACGTTATCGACAATGCTGAACATCTCGTCATGATGTTCACTGAGCTGTTGGATTTTTTGGGTAGCAGCTATAGTGGTAGCCCTGTCCTGCTGGTATATTGCTACACCACCTGCTCTCAAGTTGCAGCGTTTGAACTGAACGATGCAGTGGTAGCCTTCAATATCGACTAAGGAGTCATTGTCTAGCCAAGTCTCACTCAGTGCGAGGAATTCCACGCTTGTCAAAATCCGATCTGAGGCGATATCCATCACGTGAGCGTTCAAACTTTGAACATTGATGCTCATCAACGTGGTGGCAGAACCCTTGCTTTCCAAAACTTGGTATAGTTTATCCCCAAGTGTTTGTAATCGATGGTTTTGCGACTTATGAACAGTTAACGCACAGGCACTGACCACCGGAAACTGTATCCGCTTGCATTTAATAATGCCACTCAACTTTATACTAGCCGAGCGTTTGGAGATGGGAGTCCAATCCTCTTGTAGGATTCCAGGTCTGGCGAAAACGGCAGGTCTTGCTTTAATCCTAAATGCAGCACCTATCGCCGCATTCTCGAACTTAAACCACAACTTTACGATCTGCTGCCAAGAATCGTCTTCGTCCTGTTCGAGGTATTTCAGCTCGCCGATTCACTACACCATCTTCGACATCATTTTCATTACTCGGTTAGCTCATAAGATATTAATAAAACGAACACTTTCTTAGGCAAAATGTTTTGTTCGCCCTGAAAAGGGCGGGTTTTATTAATTGTCGGGGGAACGCGATCGAAATTTGTTTCTCGGTCTGAAATGGCCCTAGGCTGGTCGTGGCAGCCTGATATGGCCTGAATATTTGACAGGAATGGGTCAGCTGCTTTTTATGCCAGCTGCTGCTGGGCACTGCTGGGTACCGAGAGCTGCTGCTGCCAAAGCTGGGTGCTGCCACGACCAACTGGGCACTGCTGGGTACTGATAGGTGCTATGGTACCGCCAGCTGCTGCTGGGTACCCAGAGCTGCTACTGCCACAGCTGGGTACTACCTAGCCGGGTGCTGCCTAGCGGGATATTGCCACCTGCAACTTCTCCCACCGGGAGATCCGCGCAGCTCCAATGCTGCCGAAAGAATGAGGCATTAGTTCTACTCGCTGATCTCGTTGTCCGCTCTGCTGTTTGCTGATTGGTTAATACGCTCCACGTATCACGTGATGTGGTATTTTGGCGCGAGTGTGATATTCTTTATTTCCCGCTCATTTCTTCTACTGGTGATTCATATCGAAATGAATATGAAAACAATTTATATGTATATATGATAATTAATATATATATATATATATATATATATATATATATATATATATATATATATATATATATATATATATATAATTTTATTGAATATTCTAATAATAATAAGAATTATTGTTATTATTTTAATAATAATGAAAATTATTATTAGAAGAGTTTAAATCAGTAAAGATATTATCTTTCAAATGTCTTTACACATAGCTAGAATATCATGAGAATTTAATTTATTTCTTCTATATTCTGTTTCTTCTCTACAATAAATTAAATAAACTCTTTAGTTGGGAAAATTGTGTTGAAAAGGACCCTTTTTATTATTTGTCGGGGAGAGGGGGGGTCTTCTCGAGTAGCAAGATGGACTGAATTTTCTCCGGCCTCTTGGAGTAATGTCATGTTTATGTAACGACATGTAGTGAAAATGTCGATTAGATCAAGATAAAATATTAATTTAACAAACTCTCTTATTGGGAAAATTGTTTTGGTCGCCCAGAAAGAACAGGTTGTATTAATTATCGGGGGAACATAGGGATCAAATTGGCTTCTCGGTCTTCTCAAGTAGCAGGGTGGCCTGAATGATTGGCGAGTAATCACCCTGTGAAATTGTCAGAACAGAGAAATTCGGGATTTACATATAAATAAGCAGCATCAGCTTCGGCCACTTTATCCGCTCTTGAAGTAACGCGAAGTAACATTACAACCATGCGTTTTAATGAAAATGTCGATTATCTTATGATAAAATAATATTTTAACAAACTCGTTAATTGGTAACATTGTTTTGTTCGCCCTGAAAAGGACGGGTGTTTATTTAATTGTTGCGGGGCAACATGGTACACGTTCGAAATGTGCTTCTCGGTCTTCTCAAGTAGAGATGGCCTGAATTTTCTCCGGGCTCTTGAAGTAACACCATGTTGAAGTAACGCCATGTAGTGAAAATGTCGATTTGCATATTGTTTTGGTCACCCTGAAAAGAACGGGTTGTATTAATTGTCGGGGAACATGGTACGCGATCAAATTTGCTTCTCGGTCTTCTCAAGTAGCAGGATGGCCTGAATAATTGGTAGGAAACCACCCTAAGAAATTGTCAGAACAGAAAAATCAGGATTTACATATAGATTGACGCGGCTCGGCCATTTTATCCGGGCTCTTCAAGTTACGCCATGTTGAGACGGTGCCTTGTGATGCTATTTTCATTACTCGATTAGCTCATAAGATATTAATAAAACAAACTCTTTAATTTGGCAAATTGTTTTGTTCGCCCTGAAAAGGGCGGGTTTCATCAATTGTCGGGGAACGCGATCGAAATTTGTATGTATGGCCTGAATATATGACAGGAATCCACTGTATGTACTGTCATCGTCAGCTGCTTTTAAGTCACGACCACTTGGTTTAGGGGGATGGATGTGGGTCGAGACGTCATTCGTGTCATATCTTGCCTCATGTCCAATAATTATTCTTTGAACGCTCATTTATACCGGGTTGGGCTGAGCGACAGCAATCTCTGTGAGTGTGGACAAGGATATCAGGACGCAGATCACGTTATTTGGTCTTGCGCTGAACATCGTGGAGTCAGATCGGGGCTCTATGATTCCCTTCCGGCTCGAGGTAGACAACCCAATGTGCCAATTCGAGATATTTTTTCTGTACGTGTTTGGGAGTACATGAAACTCATATATGTGTTTTTGACTAACATTAGCTCTAGATTGTAGTTAGTTTAACCTGTATGTTTAGTTTAAGTTTTTTTTCTGTGTTTTTTTTTCTTTTTCAAAAAATGTTCAAGTCAAAAGAAAACCATAAGTTGTATAGTTATAAGTGTTTCAATAATTTAGAATTTAAAGTGTTATGTGAACCATACTTTAAATTTCCACCCTCTTTCCCATCCGTAATTTGTAATTCCTATCAACCTCGAGACGGCCGCGCTTAATCGGTTTTATCCCCCTAACTTTAGTTTTAAGATAAATGATGTATAAAAAACATGAAAATTTGGCTCTGTAAAGTTGATTCGCTCAAGCCTGTACAAATAAGTGCTTAATTAAAAAAAAAAGTCACGACAGGCTGGGAACTGCTGGCTACCAACCACCAGCTGCTGCTGCCACGACCAGGTGGGCATTACTTCTACCAATGCTGGGCATTGCTGGGTACCGAGTGATGCAGCACCGGGAGATCCGCGCAGCTCCAATGCTGCCGAACGAATGAGGCATTTGTTCGGAAATGTGTCTTTTATCATGGCATCGGGTATCATTGCATGAACAAAAGGGGTATCAACTAAAGCAATGTGAATCAAATTCATTAAAAGGGAGGGGCATCTGATGTTTCGCCAAACACTAGCGTGAAACAGAATCTACCTCTCGAGAACAAAGAATAAGAAGAAGAAGACGATGGGAGGCGTCTCTTGCTTAGATTTGAAAACTGTGCTAGGAAATTTGGTTAATTTACTCTGCGAATCGAAATTATAAGACATCACCTTACATTTACGTTATTTTTAATAAGTTAATGTTAAAAATCAATTAACTTGATTACTAAAACTGATACGTAGAATTATTTCCAATCGATGGGTGCAAACGATATGAAAATCGTTTATGCAATGACTTAGTTATTATCGCTCAAAATATCCAAAACGACCCGTAACGCGGTCGATTTCAGAAATTTTAGAACGGCGCCCCAGTATAGAAATGAAAGACGTAGTCCTACGTCAAAAATAATATCATTTCCATTGGCCACGCCACAATCTACTGATGTGAGTAGTAGACGGTTTCAGAAGGTGCATTTCATAGACGGGTTGTTCGACAGCACACGGTTAATGTGTTGAACTGTCTTGTTAGACAGTTCAGCTGCCACTCCATAGTCATCTTCAAGTATCTCTCGTCGCTGTAATAGACTTGCTGCGAAAAGAAAATCTTGTAATGCATTGCTCAACTTAAGATCAATTTAGTCATACCTTTGATGAAATTGACCTTGTCTGGATCTAGCTTATCCGATGGATTCGCTGCTTTTGTTGCTGAGTAGCCAATCCGGTGATGAATAACCGGGTTTATTAGTACCGGTGGAGAACAATGTCCTCTTGTTGGAATCTTGAACTATTTTACACTGTAGTTATCAATTTTGACTGTCTAATTTAGAGTTTTTATCCTTCAACATGGTATTTTCGGTTATCAGTTCCGCAATTCGTTTTTGCAAAGTCTCGATCTGTGCATCGCGTTGCCCAAGCGAATCTTGAGGTGTATCAACACATTCCGCATGCAATTCATCGGTTGTTTGCGGCTTTTGTAGTGGGTCTCTGAGGTTGACATCCTTCGAGTTTTCGTCAGTCAGCTGTCTTATTTCCAACGAATCGATTGCATCATTGTCCACAATTTGGGCCTCTATTGCAATAAGATTCTCATGGTTAACAATCATATCTTTGTAGAGAGGTTCACGTTGACTCAAATCCATTGGCTGAAATTTATGCATAATTGGTTCTGAAGCACACATCTACGCACATGCTAACATACATCCTTACCTGTATTGGCATTTCTTCCACCATCCGTTGTTTTTTGTTCGAGGGTCCCGGCTGCGGTTCAGTCTTCTGTATAAAAGGATAGAAAATATTGAGGTTATGTATGTGAATCTAAAAAGGTACAAGAGTAAGTAGTTCTGCCAATTAACTTCACCGAAATACTTACTTCCTCCAAAAATGCCATGTTTATTGCATTTGCTTTCTTTGATTCACGTTTACGCTGTACTTTTTGACGAGTTTTTGCCATTTTTGCAAGGTTCAGACAGCAAGAAACGCGAACACTTTGTCGTATGTTTAGCAGAAAACGTTTTTTCTTTTGTGGAACCGTTCATTTGACAAAAGGATATAGTTCCCTTCTCAAAATGAAAGTGGTCTTGTTTAAGTTCACGACGAACATTTAAAAAGGTAGAAGAAAGATTTTTTTTCGATCGAGTCCGATTATCTGTACAGGTTTAATTGAATTAAGTTTACAGAGCCAAGTTTTCTTTTTCAATATATATCAGTGATCTTTACATTAAAATAACAGGATAAGGCCGGTTACTCCTCGCGGCCGTCTCAAAATTAGTCGGAATAAAAAAATTATGGATGGAAAGAAGGAAGGGTAGCAAAAAGTATGATCTACAAAACTCGCGTATTTATAATTTTAAATTGCCTACTCCATTGCCATGTTCATTTTTTTATTTGGTCATTTTCAAAGAAGAAATAAAATACACAAACACTGAAATCAACAAACTAAAACTTAACATACAGGTTAAACAAACTACAATCAAAGACTGATGTAAGTAAAAATACACATACATAAATTTCATTAACTTCAGATCAAAACTTGCCAAAATATTTGACAATAGGGTGTGTGTCTCTTGACTCCACAGAGAACAGACATCCATGCTGGAGTGCCCTTCGTGTGTAAATTTCTGTAACGACAATTTAAAATTACAGGACGTTTCCGTTAGTTTTGGAATCGTATTTTGATGGCGCCACTGGTCTGCCTCGAGATTTGATAGTCTGTCTTTTTTAGTTTGGTGAAACCTAGACTAGGCGGCGTTGTTTTTCCAACTGTTTGCTTTCAAACATTTACACAGTAAATTGGAAAAAAAAGTTCGAGCCTGGATGTCTGTTCTCTGTGGCTCAGCCTCATATGCATTGATCGATTACATGTTTAATTGTAACTCATAAAGAATTTGAGCTGGAAGCGATATTTAACTTATTATAAGCTTGTTTAGATAAGTTTAACAAGCCATTTGGTAGCATGTATCACGAAAAGTGACATAACTCATTTTATAAAGTCAGAAACTTTCGAGGAATATGGATATAATGTCGCTCTATATGTACCAAATTGGGCTTATTTGCGAATGCAACTTCGTCCCACTCAATACATTTATTATTAAACGCAGGCTTGCAACGGAATTTTTCTTCTGATTTTCTGATTTAAAGCAATGCCAGCTGTGTTTGCTTTACCTTACACCAAATTTTACAAAACAATATAAAATGAATTTGCTTTAAAACACCTGAGTGATTTTCACACATGATTTATAGGCAAACTAAAATGAAAACATTATAATTCCCTCTACACAGATTTTGTTTCTTTGGTTTGTGTTTTATGAGCCATTTAAAAAATATTCAACTGAAACTCAGACATATCTATTGAAAATTTTATCAGTAACAACGTTTTTACAGTGTTCCGTTCACCGTATTCGACCTACCCTAACTAACCAATTTTTATGACAGCATGCATCCACCATCTTCAAAAACTACTCTTCAGTCAATTTGTCAAGTCAGGTTTTCAATTGTGGAAAATACTCTAGTCCATTCAGCCAAACGCATGTGCAAAGTTTCATTTAAATAAAAAAAATAATCCATGAACCAGTGAAAATGCTTATGCCTGATTTTTCATTAGGGCGAATCGAACATTGAGAGATTCTCTCTGGTCTCGTTCTCTTTCATTTATCACACTTTCGAGGGGATTTTTTAGTACAGATCGAAACACAACAGGGCTGGCTAGCATACTCTACAAATGAATGAAAGGAACAGTAATCAAACAGAGTTTCTCAATGTTAGATTCGCCTTAATAAAAAAAAACCTGAGAATTTCACCCTTAATTTATAAGAATTGTCTACTTTTCATAATTCTGAATCTTAAATATTTTAATTCATCTTTATTATTAATAAATTAGAGTTCGAAGATCAGAATACGCATTTATTGATATTAATCATCCTCGCAAATTGGACTCTGTAAAATGTTCATCTTAAAAACAACATATGTTTATTGAAAAACTATGTTCCTCTTTTTCATCCGACACATATGTGCATACACTTGACTGTTATTTTTGCACATTCTTTTTTGATATTTCATTCCTTTCTCTATCTAGCACATGATGTTGAACGCATTCATTGTTTACCCTTTAAAATGATCCCCTCTTGCTTACACTGCTTCGTTCCAGAAGGTGCGTTTGTGTGCGCTACTAAAATGTAAAAAAGCTCAATCGACAAACAGTTTTGTTTTTGTCAAACAGCTGTGAAACCGTGTATCTCATCACAAAGTTAGTTCCTTATTGCTAGAAGCTTACTTTCAAACGTCGTTGTTTTGATTAGTTTGGATTTTTTTTCTTTCAAATAAATTGAAGTGTTCAACCCACAAGCGAAAAATGCCTCCACGACGCAGACGAAACTATTTTCTATCCCCTTTCTACGATGGAAAAAAATACGAAAAAGAGGTAAATTAATAAAATTTTGAGAACATATTTGCAAAAAAACAAGTTATATATGTACATAATGTATACTGTAGGTGAAAATCATCCCACGTCATCCGTTAGCAGATGTAACGAATAGAGCTGATGAACACGAAGTTGACCAAAATGACAATTCAAGTTCCTGTATTAATACGCAGGATGAATGTAATAATTCCCTGCACCAAAACCACTTTCAATCGGATCAACGGAACTCAGAAATTCTGGACAATTGTATGGGAAGTGTAGTAGCCAGAAGCCCAACTCCACAGGACATATCATCCAGCATAATAGTTGCATCTGACTCTGATAACCAGAGCCACTCAAATATTCGCTTTTCAGAAAATGAACATGTTGACCAAGGTTTTCCAATGCAACATAACGTAGATGATGATGAATCTTCTAATTGGGACATATTCTACAAGGTTAAATTCGTTAAAAACTTCAGTACTTATTTCTTTCCAGATCGTAAATTATTTGTATTGTGAAGAACTACATCCTTCTTTTGTCTTCTTTTATATTTGTAGATATTCAATGGACAGAAAACAGATGAGAAGTTTCAAACACATTCTAAAATACTTACAATCGAAATTCAATACATGATATTAAATTATTATATTCGCCATAACCTTACTCAAGGAGCATTAAAAGATTTATTGCGAATGATGAATACAATATCCGGAGCCAAATATTTCCCAGAGACATTTAATGGATTTTCTTCATTATTCAATACAAACTCATCTTCTACCCAAAAGATTTATTTTTGTACAAACTGTCAGTACGATTATGGTGCAACTCAACCAGAACATGTAACACCGTGTCATATTTGTGGATGTATTGGAAATGATTTTTTTCTGATTGTTCTTATTGTACCCCAATTAAGAGAAACATTTATGAAATATCAACATGATATAGAAAAATACGCTCAAGTCATTAAACGTGATGAAATTTCTGATATAAACCGTGGAAGAAATGCTTGTAAGTATTTGCAAACCGATTAAACTAAGCATCTTACATTGAGCATCAATACCGATGGAGCTGCAGCCTTCAAATCCACGACAAAAAAGCCTCTCTATCCCATATTTTGTGTACTTAATAATTTGCCTCCAGCAATCCGTTTCCAGAAGTCTAATCTTATGGTAGCAGGTCTATGGTTGTCGAATGGAGAACCGAATCCAAATTTACTGTTTAAATATTTTTGTCTAGAGCTACGAAAATTGCAAGAAGGAATGACAATAGGAGGTGACCTATACAAAGTTATTCTATTGCAAAATTGTTTGGATTCTGTCGCTCGCTGTAAAGTGCAATGTAACAAGCAGTTTAATGGGGAGTATGGCTGTACATTGTGTTTACACCCAGGAGAAACTAGAAGTACTCGAAGTGGACGATGTTATCCTTGCAGAAACGTGGAAATGCGTAATGACATAACAACTCGTAATATGATGGATGAATTCAATCACACAGGACGTGAGTTATACGGCATTAATGGGAAATCTGTGTTTACATTCCTGAAAACATTTGATGTGATTGCGGGATATCCAGTTGATTATATGCATGCAGTGAACTTGGGAGTAATCAAACAGATGTTAGGATTGTTCACCGGAACAGAGAATCATAAGAAAGACTATTATATTGGACGTCAACTGCAAGCTATGAACGAACGAATCAGAAGTTTCCGCCCGCCCAGCTTTTTTTCCAGAAATCCAAGGTCTTTGGATGAACAAAAGCAATATAAGGCTAATGAGTGGGAAACTTTTCTGCTTTATTACATTTACCCATGCTTATATGGATTTTTGAAGGAACCCTTTTTGGGCCATATTATGGAACTCTCATCGGTCATCTTTCTTTTGCTTGATCCATGTTTAAAACCTTCCACAATAAATACCTGCGAGCAACGCATAGAGGACTTTGTCAACAAATTCGAAATTTATTATGGAAGAGACAATATGAAATACAACATTCATTTGTTGACTCATCTGGCATTCACGGTTCGTAACACAGGTAGTTATGTTCAACACTGGGAGCTCTTTAATTACTAAACGTTATGGAAACAGCATCAACTCAATAGAATAAAAAACAATTTCCAACGGATTTAAGTGATGATTTATAAAGATAAGTGAAACTGAAAATGTCTGGGTATTGTTATTAATTCTATTGAGATATTAGGCAACGGCATGTTACTGAAATTTAGAAGTGGGAACAACAAACCAATCATACAAATTGAGCGTAAATATCGTCTAAATAGGCTTGTTCACATGACTGATGAACCAGAGAACTCCATCGTTCATTCATGGATCCGAACATTATGGACCAAATCTCACCCTGTTGTTAAATACAATGGGCGGCTTTCGTTTTCTACGGATCTCAATGTAACATATGAAAATGGAATAGTTGACGCAGAATTCAGCATTCTTGACAAAATTCATTTCAACGGACTCAATTTCTGTACGACATCAACATGCCAAAATTATAAATACGATGATTCTTGGGAATATAAAAATGGGATATTTTATAGTATTGAAAACATTTTAAGTGATAAACAAAATAACCCATACTTCGTAGGAAAAGAGCTCGTCGTTGAATTTTTATTTGATAATTTATGCAAATATGTATTATGAAAGGGATGTATTCAGAATAGTAAAAATTGACAACTCAGTTGAACAATGTATAAGCATGGTAATCAAACATGAAAATGAAATTTTCAAGTTTATTGCAAGATGTAAAGTGATAACGCAGGCTGACTAAAATAAACAGGAACAGAAATGCAGTCTCTGTATAACTTTGTCCATATTATTGCCGAGAAAAACTAAAGCAACATAGCTCAAATAAATTCAAACAAATGTGATGAATGGTATTTTTATGCTTTTCGATATTTGAACAAACGTTACTTTAAAGTATCAAAATTCCTGAGTAATACCTACATGAGGTAATATACCTCACTGATGTATTCAGTAGTTATTGCAAGGAAATTCTAAATAACTAATTGATACCAAATTACAGGATGATAACTCAACGTGGTATGCTTATTTTATTAGTCAGCTATTCCCTCCTGCTCGGGATTTTGGGATCAATTTTATGGTATTATCCTCTGGTCCCAAGCAGGACCGAATAACTTGATAACTGGCCTTGGTATTTATTAGCTCAGATTAAGAGGTAAAATACCTGAGGATAATACCATAAAATTGTTCCCACAATGTTATGTGAATACCATATTGAGGTAAGACAATACCAAAATAGTACCTCTCAGGGATTCCCAGGTATCCGAAGTAACAAGTTTTGATATTTGAGAGATATTTTGCTTGCAATTCTTAGGTATTTTGCTTAGGTATTTTACCTCTTAATCTGAGCTCTTACACTGAAAATTTATTTTCGTAAAGTAGCTTTCACGCGTTTCGTAAACATGGATTTTGTACATAGAACAAATATCTCGTATATTGTATGAAACATTCATTATGCTTTTTATCTGGTGAAATGCTATCATTAAACCTTTTTGTAAAATGCACAAAATGAACTTCGTGATGACCAGCCAATCGCTGCTTCTCTTTTATACCGTGCTTATGCACGATGGTGTTTCTGCTGGTATGGGCGGAAATAATTTATCTATCCCAAAATAAAAATCAAAGCGCTGTCGTGAACTATAACTTCATGCTCATTAATCAAGATTGTTCGCACTAGTCAGCGTGGCCTAGTGAGATCAACCACGGATTTAGAATCAGTACTTTCCAAATATTCAGGTTCGAACCCCATGGTTGAAACAATAAAAAAAAATCGCTGGAAAATTCCACGTGATTGCGCTTTTTTTGTCAATTACATTTTGAGTCGATAAAGTAGATCTGTCAGTCCTTCATGCAACCACCAAAGAGACGTTTCTTTTTAATTTGTGACAAAATATTCGTAGCTCTTTGCATTGTTTCCGTACAATATACGAATGTTCTTTCTGTGTCAACAAAAGCTTCGTGCTTTTGACAGTTGCGCGTGCAATTAATTACCAATGTATCTTCATGAAAAGAACAAATTAGTTTCGTTGCTGAAAACAACGAATGGATTAGTGAGTATTACTTTCGATTTTGTAAAATAAACTAAAATTAACTTTCAGTGTATATACCAAGGCCAGTTATCAAGATCAAAATTAGGTATTCACATGCTATTTTCTCCTGCTCGGGGTACCCGAGCAGGACCGAATAACTTGATAACTATCTTTGGTATTTTAGAGCTCAGATTAAGAGGTAAAATACCTAAGGATAATACCATAAAATTGTTCCCACAATGTTATTGAAATACCACATTGAGGTAAGACAATACCAAAATAGTACCTCCCAGGTATTCCCAGGTTTCCAAAACAACAAGTTTTGGTATTTGAGAGACATTTTGCATCCAATTTCTAGGTATTTTGCTTAGGTATTTTACCTCTTAATCTGAGCTCTTTAATACCAAGGCCAGTTATCAAGATCAAAATAAGGTATTCATATGTTGTTGTGTCCGGCTCGGGTATATTACCTCTTTTGCAACGCTCTTGAATACCATGGATATTTATCAAGTTATTCATTCCTGCTCGGGTACTGCAGAAATAGCAGTCATTATGGTTTGAAGGCCCTCTTTGACTATGTCAAGATCGTTCAACTTGGTCGAGGACTTCGTCAATTCAATCAACAATCGACACGTCGCTGCTGAAGAAACGAAATATCGTTTCGTTTCCAGTTTATGCGAATCCAGTTTATGCGAATCAAATTTTAGTACATTTGATAGTTGTTTAAGCTTAGGAAATTGTGTTGCTAGAAAAAACAGTCCAATGAGCCGTTCGATTGGATAGCAATCAGTTTCAGCTTAAAAACTTTTTCCACAAACGTCGGATTGCTTAGTGGTGTTCGGAGAAAAGTTGCTTAAACAATGTTTCAGTGATTTATTTTTAAAAGCCACCTCGCCAGATATTTCTTTGAAAAGGTAAGTTTTCCCATAGAATATATAATGGAAAATTAAAACCACGGGCGCTTAGGTATAATTTCACCGATCGAGCTGAATATTTGCACAGTTATTAAAGGAACCAAAAGGCTTTCAAAAAATAATTGGAACCATTTTTTTGTTTGTTCCATATATCCGTGTCCCACGCTAATTTTTCCACGCACTCTCTCTCTCTCTTCCCCTCTCCCTGTAGATTCTGAAAAACGTTTAAATGTATTCATTTGAATCCATCTGATTTTACAAAATCATCTTTTGTGGTTAATGCAACGCAGTAGGCCTGGCCACCTGGACGCTTGTTTAATGTCTCTGGTATACTGCAAGCTTCAATACGGAGAAGAAAAAAATTGGGCGCCATCTAACCTAGTTAGGATACGGAACGGGTTTTAAGCAGTTTATTCAGCACTTGAAACATTTGATGAAGCTGTATGTGATCTATAATTAGAACAGCAAACATTTAGACGTTAATCCCTCTGCTTACTTCGGATCAATCGGAAAATACCTTCAGAAACGCCCATTAGAATCAGAAGATTTCATAGTTGTGGAATAAAGTTCCCAGTTGCTTATTTAAAGCATGCGGATTGCTTTCCGATCAAGAAAATGTTTTCTTCAGTTCCGCAATCTGTACATAAACTAGCAATATTGTATGAGTACGATTCCGTACACGTGTGCGAAGGGAAAATGAAATATACGATTTGCTGCAAACGTCAATTCCTAATTCGCTCCTTCATTTTACCCATCCGCTCTCGAAAACAATCAACCAAAACATGTCGATTGCTATGATCATAAACTCCTCTACAAGCAGTTTACGAGACAGACGTACACGACCAAACGTATAGTGTGTCATGGATTTTTAGATGAGGCAATGTGCATTTCTTATTTCATTTACTCTCACTGAAATCTTAGACAAACCGACTGTGACGACAAACAGGATGCTTCGTTGTAAAACAAACAAATGTAAGAACACAGCTGGCTTCACGTTACAGTCAGGGTTGCCACGTTATTTTTTTCGTTCCTCCAATCCGACTTGTTCAGATTGTATTAACTAGAAATTAGAAGAAAAATTAGTATCTTCCATTTAATTCCAACTCCCTTTGCTTATCTTCGACAGATACGCGTATTTCGTCTACAATGTGCAGACTTCTTCAGTGTCTCGTATTAATAACTCGACTTAGTACGAGACACTGAAGAAGTCTGCACATTGTGGACGAATACGCGATCTGCCGAGATATAGAAGGTAGTTGGATGAAATGGAAGATACTAATTTCTAGTTACAGGATCATTCCACTAAACAGCTCAAACCCTCTAGGATTCAGATTGTATTGCTACAAAATTCGCTCTACTTCTGCAAACGAATGCGGAATAAGTCAAAACTTCGCAATGAGCTTTATTAGTAAGTGAAAAGTCAGCTTCCCATCTGCTTCAACAAGTTTCAAAATCTTCTGATTGTACCACCTCGTTTACCTTGCAGATGGCTACCGTCCTCTGCTCACGAAAACAATTTTCAATGGCCTGTTCCGCACCGCTCTTAAAGCAGCTCGGAAATTGTTCAATAATCGAGTTGAAGTCCTGCCAATGGCGCAGCTTCTTGGAGTCAACGCTCAATGCAGGAGTCTGATCTGGATCGTTCAGATCAATGCACCTTCTTCTTTAGCATTTTCAAACTTATTGCTTTCACAATTAGCTTATTGGTTGCTCTCAACTTAGTGTTCTAGATGCACTTCCACAGTTATTAATCGAGAGCTTTCGATGACAGGTACCATTTTTGCATTAGTATGATTGTGTGGCAAGTACAATCATACGCTATGCCCAGGGAGTCGAGAAATTTTCCTTCACGAAAAATTCCTATAACAGACCGGGAATCGAACCCAGCCACCTCCAGCATGGTGTTGCTTTGTAGCTGCACCTTTACTGACTTAGCTAAGGGAGGATCCCCAAAGCACCTAATGATCCGTTAAATAAAATAGGTATAGAAAGCACAGCGGATCGAATGATCCTGGTATCATCGCGGGTTTGAGATCCTGCAGCTACCCCGATGTATGTTTTCGACTTCTTTCGATCATATTTCTCGAAATCTGAAACCCCTAAATCCATGTGGTGTTTTAGGAAATCATCCTCAAAAAAATCTGCAAGGAGCACCATTAACGAGACTTCAGCTGAGAGCACATATTCAAGAATTCCGTAGCTTTTGACTAGAAGATACGATTCGATTTTTTTATAAGAGGCAATTCGTAGCTTAGGAAGTGGAGAAATGGCAGCGTCATCTGGTCATTAAGATGGCAATCAAATCGTTGGCTCAGTTGGATTAGTACGAGAAAAATCACACGAGCTCCGAAAACCATTCCATATACCATTTGACAACTGACTCTAACGATAACCATCCGGTGGCAGACGGATACAGAACTGTGTCATCTGGAATTTCTTGGATAAGTGCATAACAATACTTTTTAATTAGAAGAACAGCTTTTTTTTGAAGAAAACCCTACAAGAAATTCTGCTTAAATTTGTGAAACAACCTCTTGCGGAACTTTGAAAAAACAAACACTTCTTCAGCGGAATAAATAGCAAAATTACTGAAATAATATCTGGAGAAATACATTTAAGAACACATGCAGACATCCTAGACGAAATTTGAAAAATAATTTTATAAAATCCATTGCAGAATTTTTTAAATTTATAATTGAATAATAAGTTTATGGAATTAATGAAAAAAAATCTTCTTAAATTTTGCCAACAAATAAGGATTTTTTTCAAAACTTGCTCAAGGAATAACCGTATAGTTTTTGTGTTGTTCTTTAAGATGTCCTCCAAGGATTCTTTTAAAATCACAAAACTCCACAAGATCAGGGATTCCTTAAAACATTTCATCACAAGAAAGTTTTGAAAAACTGCCAATGAAACTCCAGAAAGAATCCTTGGAGGAATGCCTAAACACGTCTGAAAAATACGTATAGAAACGCAAAAAAAAATATATCTAAAGGAATGTCTGAAGATCTTTGAAAAATTCTGAAAAATTTCCATAAAAATTATCTTAAAAAAATTATGGAGAAGTCATTTGAGAGCACACACAGAGACTGACTTTCAGACTGTCATCTAGTACTGTAGTATCAGTCTCAATTGTTTTCTTCTGCTCCATGGGCCTAAAACAGCACATCAAATGCAGTATTGATAAAAAGTTGAATCCTTATCTGTACTCAAATTGTGAATTTTAGGTTCTTAAGTAGACAAACAATTGCCAAAGATCTTAAAAATCTTGGTTTTTCTAAAAAATCTGTAATCTTTACATACTGTGTGATAAAAATGAAAAAAATCTGTGTCAATCTAGATAAATATATGCATGTAGCAACCTTGTTACAGTACCAGTGCGCTATATCCATTGTTAACAAAGAAGAGAGGAAACATGGGCTCTCTCAAAAGCAACAGTGATGCCATAGCTGCCGCTCAAAAGCAAAACATCATTTATCGTTGAGTACTATTGGACATCTCCGAAACATATTTTTATTGCATATGATAGTGTCAGAAGATGGACAATATAATCATAAGCATAGATCATGACTGGATGAAGCATGAAATAAATTATGATTTCAGACCATCTTAATATGAAATAGATTTAACTCAATGTTCAACAGCATATTCTGGCAACAAGCGTAGATGTGAGAAAAAGCTGTTTAAGATATTCCCTCCGGTACACGCGAGAACATGCAAAATACACAGGGTCAAAATTTGAGCGAACTTCTTCAGCAGGTAGGAAACTGATGGTTTTCTTGATGATGTATTTTGAATCTTCAAAATGACAGTAATAAATTACTCCTGATTAAGCCGTTCCCTACCCTTATTGCAGATTGCTTTCTTGTACTGGCTGCGTCTGCATTAGATTCGATGAGATTTAAATTTAAACAAATAAACTTTCTTTTGTCCGAATAAAATTTGTTTTTAATGAACAGTTCTAGATCTAGTTCTAATCTCACGAGTGTTTTGCATCAGCCCTCGTATTCGCTTTTCTCTATGCATTATTTTGGAAAGCTACTTTTAACTGCTGTGAATAATATTCGTTTGTATCGAATCGTTTGAATTGTATTTTTTTAAATATTGAAAAGTAGAGCCTATAATTGATATAACTATCACTTTGTTAAACCCTTGGGTCATCTATGACGCAAAAAATTACAGAACATTTTGACGAACGGCTATTAAGCATATCAAATGACATGGCACTTTAATCGACAGATGCCGAATCGTCATCACCTCCACTCTACTATGATGACTCAAAGCTTCGGGAAATTCTGAAAGAAGTGAAATTTGTGTCTGGGGCTGTTTCTAGCCATCAGATCAATGCAACCAAAAATACAGAGCCACATCAGAAGACCCTGGAAGAAGAATTAGCAGAAAGATCGTCAGTACACAATACTGTCATTTCGAAAGAGCATACATCTCCTGGATGGCGGTTTTTGGGTCAAAAATGGCATTGGAAGCAAGACTGGTCCAAAGTAGACGCCAAACAGCGGGCTCGTAGGCTACAAGAAAAAGCTGCTGAAAAAGTCAAATGCATCAGAAAAAGTAAAAACAACAATTCACCCACACCAGACGTCCAGACTATGACAACAAACCCAATAAAAACTTCCAAGGAAATGAAAGACACACACAAAAATCTGACAATAAACTACTGACTTCTGCAAAAGCGCAATTTTCCAGCCCACCAACGTCCACTGACCACCCAATTGCAGCCCTCTCGGTATCAAAACTTATCAACTTCAAAAAAGGTGAAACAATCAACCCATACCGAGCAGAAAACCAGACAAAATAACATACTGAAGCAAGCACCATCGAAAATACCGACACATCAACACATCGGGAATCGAATTCTATACCTGGTCGGTCATTTTACAATATGCGCCCACCGCTCAGCGTAAGCATGACGCAGTAATCAGCTGTTTCAATCCATCCACCTTTGCTCACCGAACAACTATCATCAGCGGGAATTGATCATTCACCACTTTTGGACCCAATGCGGCCGCCTATAGTCAGACTGACGGAACAATCAGCATCTGGCGACCAACGCTTTCTGAAGGCGCGACTACGGGACCCTTAGTGCGGACCTACCTTTCATTCCTGCATGACCAACCACCTTCCGTATGCATTCGCGGAATCACAAAAATTAGTGCAACATTAATGCTAGCAGCCGAAGGACTACCAACAGACATAAAATTCTTGCGCAAGGGTACCCTGGACGTCCATGCAGAACTAGAGAATCCCACGCAATGACGCCTTGGCAGACCTTCAGTCACATCGAGCGTTCCTGTCTAGTGAACGTACAGAACGACAGCAGCGTAGTAGGGAGGCCGCCCTGAAATTTTATAACCCTTCAAATTTTCGGAAACACTAACGCGCCCTTTGGAAGAAGTATCATTTAATAGTATTGTAAGTATAAATTAGAAGAAGAATTAGTATCTTCCATTTAATTCCATCTACCTTTGCTTATCTTCGACCGATACGCATGTTCGTCTACAATGTGCCCGAACTTCTTCGGTGTCTCGTACCTAATAACTCGAAGATAAGCAAAGGTAGTTGGAATTAAAATGGAAGATACTAATTTCTTCTTCTTAATTTCTGAGTTACGGGTATTCCACTAAACAGACGCAAACCCCTACTGAGTTCATTGTAAGTATGATTAATCGACTTCAAAACTGCTCTGGTATATTTGCCAAAATTTCAATCGCACTTGAAAAGCCCAGCCAAAATGAAAGAAATTCAACAAAAACTTCTAGCTTCTTCTTTCAACGTTATTCTGGCAACCGAAACAAGCTGGGATGAAAGCGTAAAAAGCGAAGAAATTTTTGGAAATAAATTTAATGTATTCCGGCATGACCGTAATTTGCAACATAGCAATAAAAAATCTGGAGGTGGAGTTCTCATTGCCATCAAGGCAGACTTTATTTCTCAAGAACTAAAAACTATCAAGCACAAAGAATTTGAGCATGTCTGGGTTAAAGCACTCATTGTTGATGAAACACATATTTTTGCATCTGTGTATTTCCCACCAGAACATGCCAATAAACAATCTTCCGAATTATTTTTTCAAAATGTCGAAATCATCACGTCGAATATGGAACCGAAAGTAAAACTGCATATTTATGGTGACTTTAATAAACGGAATGCGAACTTCATCCCTTACATCGAAAATGAATCAATTCTACTCCCAGTCGTAGGCGAAGACGAAACTTTACAATTCCTATTCGACCAAATTTCACATTTTGGCTTGCACCAAATTAATCATATAAAGAATCGGCAAAATGCCTTTTTTAGACCTCTTATTTACGAACTGCACTGAAGACTTTTGTGTGAGTACTTCATTGTCACCTTTATGGAAAAATGAAGTATTTCACATAGCAATTGAATATTCAATCTTCGTACATAATACTCACACCCCCAGCGACTGGGATTCCGAGGAAGTGCCGGAATATCAAAAAGCAAATTATGAAGAAGCAAAACGTAGACTATGTACAATAAATTGGCATAACATAATAAGTATTGAAGGAAATGTCAACACTGAAGTAGGCAAATTTCATTCAATTATTCAGTACCTTATTTCAGAAACTGTACCAATGAAAAGTAGAAGGCCAACCCAAAACAATAAATTACCAGTGTGGTTCAATCCACATTTGAAACATTTAAAGAACAAAAAACAAAAAGCACACAAATTATATAAAACTCTAGCACAAATTTGCCAAACTTTTATGACATTGCAACCAACTTAACACGGCCATTAATTCTGCACATGAAGAATATAATCGTAAAGTCGAAACTGAAGTCAAATCATGTCATAAGAATTTCTTCAATTATGTAAAACGAAATTGAAAAATAGCAATTTCCCCCCAAGAATGCATTTTGACGGAAATGTAGGTGATAATCCTTCTGAAATCTGCAAGCTTTTTGCAGATTTCTTCCAAGAAGTATACACTACATTCTCCGAAAAAGACCGTGATCGCGACTTCTTTGCATTCATTTCTGAATTTTCCAACAATATATCTGTAAATCAATTACCTCCTCACTAAATTCTCAATGCACTAAAAAACTTGGATGCTTCTAAGGGACCAGGCCCAGACGGTATTGCATCCGTATTTTTAAAGAACCTTTCAGACGAACTTGCCCTCCCTTTAGAACTTCTCTTTAATATGTCTCTTAAGAGCGGAACATTTTCCACCATTTGGAAATATTCTTATTTGGTTCCGATTTTCAAATCAGGCACGAAATCAGACATCCGCAACTATCGTGGAATTTTCATTATCTCTTGCATCCCAAAACTTTTTGAATCTCTTGTGATTGAAAATATTTTTCAGCAAGTAAAAAATCAAATTACAAGCAAACAGCGCGGCTTTTTCAAAGGTCGCTCAACCACTTCTAATCTTCTTGAATTTGTAACTTTTATTTTGAATGCAATGGACAATGGCAAGCACGTAGAAGCACTTTACACTGACTTCAGTAAAGCCTTTGCCCGAATCGACATACCATTATTACTCTTCAAATTGCAAACAATTCTGGAGCAACAATAGAAAGGGGCCTATCAACATTTGTAAACAAACACTTCTGAGCCTATTTCCTCGAAAAGCGTAGTCCACCCACGCAAACCAATACCATCACCATATAGGGGAAAGTTTCCCCTACACGATGATTCTGTAGGATTGCGTGTGTAGCCAGCGGCTTGCGAGAAAACGGGCTCAGAAGTGTTTGTTTACAAATGTTGATGGGCCCTTTTCTATTGTTGATCCAGAATTGGAATGGAACCTGGACTGTTAAATTGGCTGCAGTCATACTTAACGCATCGCGAACAAATTCTTCGCTTTCAAAATAAATTTTCAGAACCTATCTCTGTCACCTCGGGGGTCCCCCAAGGTGCACATTTAGGCCCACTTCTTTTTATTTTGTACATAAACGACGTTTCCTACATACTTAAAAAAATCCAAATACTGATATATGCAGATTACATGAAGCTCTTCATGGAAATAAACAATTCTAGTGACGCAGAAGAATTCCAGAACGAAATTAACTTATTCAACACATGGTGTAGCAAAAGCTTACTTCAACTTAACGTGAAAAAATGTAACTCAATAGTATTTAGCAGAAAAATCGAATCACCTCATACGGAAATATTTTTAGGAAACCAAAAAGTAGAAACAGGCGAAATAGTAAGGGACTTAGGCATTACCCTAGACTCTGAACTCACTTTTGTAGAACATTACAACACTATTATAAGTAAAGCAAATAGCATGCTGGGCTTCATTAGGAGGTTCAGTCACAATTTTCAAGATCCATATACTATTAAAATATTATACATTACATATGTCAGGCCAATTCTGGAATACTGTAACCTAGTATGGAACCCGTACTGCTCCATACAGGACGAACGCATGGAATCCGTCCAAAAGCAATTTATTTTATATGCTCTAAGGAAATTGAATTGGACTGTATTTCCACCGCCATCTTATGAAGCACGCTGCATGCTTATCAATTTACAGACACTTAAAGAAGGCCGCGAATCTGCAATGCTTTTCTACGTCAATGACATTATTTCACAACGCATAAAATCAGAAGAACTGCCCTTGAACTTTTATAGTCCCAGTCGGCATCTTAGAACACGGAAATTTTTCTTAGAAAAGTCACAGAACTAATTATGCAAAAAATGGCCCCATTAATCGAATGATGCGCCAGTATAACTTACATTGCGAAATCATCGGCATCACTATGTCTAAAGAACAAGTAAAATGTCGTCTTAAAGACAACAGAAATAATGTATAGTATGTAAGTAGAACACTGTAACCATTGTATGTAGTCTACATTGCTTGACGAAATAAATAGATAAATAAATAAATAAATAAAGAGCTCAGATTAAGAGGTAAAGTACCTAAGCAAAATGCCTAAGAATTGCGTGCAGAATATCTCTCGAATACCAAAACTTGTTATTTTGGATACCTGGGAATACCTTAGAGGTACTATTTTGTTATTGTTTTACCTAAATTTGGTATTCGCATGCCATTGTGGGAACAATTTTATGGTATTATCTTCAGGTATTTTACCTCTTAATCTGAGCTCATAAATACCAAGGTCAGTTATCAAGTTATTCGGTCCTGCTCGGGTTGTCAAGGCCAAGCATGAATACATATA
>JASCZW010011524.1:0-31773 GCA_034211315.2 Aedes japonicus
GTTTATGTCAAGAGGTAGCCAAGAAGACCTAAATCCTGGTGAGTACGAGCTTTTCAGTGGAATACCTGTGACAAGATATCCTGACAGATACGCGTATTCTGTCTACGATGTGCGGACTTATTAAGTGTCGTGTACTAATACTCGACTAAGTATACTCGAGTGTTACAGGGTGCCACAGAAAATTATGCGAAAATTTGTTCTATTTCTTTCAAATCCTATTTTCAACTAGTTCAAGCAATAATATCAACACTTTCGAGTGCAGTTATCTTTGTAAAGTCCTTTTAAACAAATTTATTCAATGTGTCCTCCATTTTTATTAATAACATCCTCGAGCCGACTAATAACATCGAATAATCCAACGAATTAAGATCTGGACTGCTAGGGGGCCACAAATCCTTCGGCCAAAACTTCATGTTATCGTTCAACCATTGTTGGGTTCGATTGGACGTGTGACACGGCGCTCCATTCTGCTGTAGGACAACGTTTTGGTCCTCGGAGAAAATGGCCTACACCCAGGGAAGCACTTGGTCCTTTAAAATACCGATATACACTTCGGTATTGATTTTAACTCCAGCATCAATGAAAACAGGTGGCATTTTCAAACCGTTGGACGCCACCAAGCCAAACAACATGGCACCAGCCGGATGTTTGGTTTGAAATTTGAATTTCACTTTTTCCGGAACGTACTCCATTTTCTGTGGTGAAATGAACCGGTCCGTGCGGCTGTTGGCCACAGCATCGATGCTGAAAAGCTTTTCTGTCGGAGAACAGGATTATCATTTTTTCCTTCTTCAACAAGGAAAGCAATCTCTTGGAACGAGTCATTAGTAGTTCCTTGACCCGGTCCGTAATCAAGTGGCGTTTCACTCTCGCTCTTAAAGGTGCATGCAGGTCTTCTGTGATGACTCTCCGCATGGATTTTTCAAATATATTGGCTTCCTTTGCAAGTTTTCTTATGGAACGCACCGGGTTGCGAGAAATTTTGCACGGACCGATTTGATCACGTTCGGCGTGCGTGCAAAGCGCGGACGTCCGCTTTCCGGCTTTCGCTGCTTAGGACCATCCTGCAGGGACTTTTTTATGCGGTAAACTGTTGCCAAATGGCACCCTACCACCTTGGCAATCTCTTTCGGCTTCTTCTGGGCGAGCAACAAACTGGTGATCACTTCTTTCGCGAACATTTTGACGAATTTGCAATACAACAAATAGAATGTTTGGATGCAGCACTTGAAAGTAAACATAAACAAATACACTTTCGACAGAAATTAGTCACTAGCTACACGAATTAACCCAATACTCAAGTTTGAACATTTTCGCATTATTTTCTGTCGCACCCTGTATACAGAATCGGTACACTTTCAATTGAATGTATCTGCTGGTCGTTCAAGAAAAAACTTCGTTAGAATAAAATATTATGTAACTACACCGTATTTAATATATTTTCAAACAAATTAATCTTCGTATTTTTCAAATTGGGAATTCAGATTTTATTATTGATAAAATTGATTGAACGGCCATGTCACACATATGCAATACAGAATGTGTTTTGGAATAACTCTCCGTTTAGCTCTTTTGGCCAGCTTCAACCGTTTCTCAAACTCATCACAGATGGCATGCATTGCTTTCATTGGCATCTCGTCCCAAATTATCCTGATTAAAATTGATAATTTGTGCTCGTTCACATTTGACCGTATGTATGATAACACAAAATAGTCCAGAGATTTATCTTTAACCATAGCTCTGAACAAGATTTGCCTTATTGGATGGTGCTTCGTCTTGCTGGAACAAGTCATGGTCATTTGAAATCCTTTCAACGTGATGTCACTACTGATGCTTTACATTGCATGTAGCGCTTCGCTATGGATAACTTTATAAGGGAACATGCATAAACTACGTAGCATTTCGGGAAGTGTGAGAAGGTTTGAGAAGTAGGGACGAGACATATATTTCAAAGAGTTATTTTTCAGAAAGGCCAATTTGATTTTGTTTACATGTTTGTATACATAATCAGATGAGTTCTTTGACAAATTATCCTAGATATAAAGTCAAAATACGAGTGAAGGCATTGGATCGAAACAGGTTAAAATATGCTTCGTTATTTGTGAACGCTCGTTTGTTAAATAGATAATATAACACTTCTCAGCATATTTTGTATTCTTCAACTAAACTTTTTGCATTAGAATTAACAAGTACCTTTGATACTAACGCTGACAATTTCAGAATTACTAGTTCATAAGATATTATTTTAAACGTTACGTTACATGTGAAATATAAATTGGCTTATAACCTGTACTACTTCAAACTGACGTTATACTGGGTACCCTTCAGTACCCAACGCTGAAAATTTCAGGAATACTTGTTCATAAGATAATCTTTTAAATACAATCGGTTTTAGACCCCATCAAGACCCGCTCATTCTTTTGGAGGCGGTTGATTATGACGTCACACAGACACTTCAATCACCATATATCAAAATGTGGTCATCAGAGAGCAATGTTGTGTTCAGCAAAAAATGTATATTTTAATAATTCCTATAATTTCTTAGAACATATTGAAATCGTCAAATTTGAGTAGAGTGCTAATTATCTAAAAAAAACAGTTTTCAGGTAGTGCTGAAAGAAAACCATTTATATTGCTTTAACGTTAGGCTCTAGAAACTTTGTGTCTTCAGCAACTTTTCATAAAACTACTTGTTCTAAATTTTTGTCGAAGACAACAACCCGTTTTCTCGTAGCTGGAAAAAGTTAGAATTTGAAAGCGTAGTTAAGCCCTTATGAAAGGTTAGGCGTGTTTTTTCAAAAAATGCGGAATAACATTTTGAGCAACTCTTCTCAATACACCTACTCGATAAAATGATGACAAAAGGGTGAAAATGTTTTTGGTCGTCTTTTTTCAGAATTGTGCCACTGTGCGCTGGTCAATTTGAGCATTGCTATACAGCTCTGGTTATCGTCATGGACTACTACTGGACCAGGAACTTCTTCTCCTACGTCCTTCAGTAGCTTCAGCATCCACATCAGCTCACGGCTGGCTTCGGAAAACACCACGTATTCCGTTTCGGTAGAAGAAAGGGTGACGCATTGTTGTTACCGAGCTGTCCAACTGACTGATCCTCCGAGACGAAAGACGAAACTATTACGAACGAATACTCAAAAGTTGCTGTTCGTCAGTTATTCCTACCAGAATGAGGCGTACCGATTCAGGGATCCGAGCAACGACAAGCTGACCGTTAGTCGCGATTGCAGATTTCGTGGCAATGGACGAGGCTCGGACCGCCGATCTTCGTAGATTATCCTTTCAGAATTCAGCCAAAATTTGAGGTCCCTGTTATTGCCGAAACTGTGGATGAGAGCAAAGACGAGTCCGATCTTTAAACGTTCGAGACTAACGGATGGCAATTAAAATTTTGGATTTTTTCGAGGCCTCTATGCTCAACAACAAACGAGCTCAGAGAGAAATAAGAGTGTGTATGCGTTAGCTCTTTCTCTCCTCTTTCTGCTAGTATTTTCTGTTTTGTTTATGCTTGCTCAGTTTTGCTCAAAATGCCGTCGAAACAAGAAGTATTTCGCGAGCGCGTTGTACAGTTCTACGAACTGCACAGAAATCTCGGCAAAACGTATACGGTACAACATTTTAAAAGCGAAAATGTTGCGACTTCGACTGTTTACCATATCCTAAGATCCCCAACAACTGCTCGCAAGCAAGGTAGTGGAAGACCAGCCAAAATTATGGACGCAAAAGGACTTCGTTCTCTTTCTCGTGCCTTCAACAACAAGGATTCACTGAGCCAACGGGATGCCGCAAAAAAGTTCAACTGTTCTCACCAGTACATCTGCAAAACATTGAAAAGAGTCGGAATAAAGTGCCGAAAGAAGACACGAGCCCGGAATATACTGATGCACAGATTTCAACGCTGAAATCCCAATGCCGTTGGTTGATTAAAAATTATTCCGGAAAAAGTTTTGTTTTGGACGACGAAAGCTACTTCCCTCTTTCGAAGACGCAGATTCCGGAAACGATCGATACTATTCAACGGATAGTTCTACTACACCTCGAACATAAAATATAAGTTTAAACATAAGTTTGAACAGAAAGTGATGCTGTACATTGCCATTTCCGAGAAAGGCATTTCTAAGCCATGGTTCAATCCCTCTGGTTTGGCAATCAATCAAGATGTGTACCAGAACGAATGTTTGAAGAAAATTTTGATCCCGTTTCTACAAAAACATCATGCTGATGGACAATACGTGTTTTGGCCGGATAAAGCGTCATCGCATTACGCCATAAAAACACAATCGTTCCTGAATACCCATTCGATCCCATTTGTACCCAAACATCACAACCCGACAAATCTGCCTCAGTGTCGCCCAATCGAAGATTTCTTCGGGGTTTTGAGTTCCTTGGTGTACAAAAATAACTGGAGAGCCACGAATTGCAAACAGTTGATTGGTAGACTCAAGAGATGCATTCGCAGAAGTTGACATGGAGGCCGTACAACGCTCCTGTTCCGACATCAAACGGAAGCTTCGCCGAACATCCGATTACGGACCGTTTTCAAATGTTCACTAATTGTTTTTCAACAATGGACAATGTATCTTTTATTTGAATAAATCAGATCTTCTTCAACTATGTTTGTTTTTTTTTTGACAGCTTGAGACAGAAATTCAAAAATTTTAGTTGCCACCCGTTAGCTACGACGATGCCAATGAAGAGACATTCGTGGAAGAGCAAGAACAGCTCGACGAATCCGACGGACAGGAGCAGCAGGATGTCTCCGGCAATGCTGATATGTCAGTAGTTTGACGAACGGAACGTACCACTAAGGGGAATGTTCCAGAACGGCTTCGCGATATCGTACGTGTAGCAACTCCGCACGATGATGAACCTCGCGCGTTCGAATAAGCTTTGTGCAGCTCCGAATACGAAAAGCAGTTGCTGCAAGCAAATGCAACATGGGATGCCGTCCGTTTGCCGCCAAGCAAGAGGCAATTGGTTGCCAATGGATCTACAAGAAGGAGACGTGAATCTACAAGAAGGAAACGTGATCCGCTATGCAGCCAGACTTGTAGCGCAAGGATTCAGCCAAAAGTATGGCACCGATTACGACGAGGTGTTTGCGCCAGTAGCCAAGTAAACCACCTTTCGTACTCTGCTGAGTGTCACCGCCCGGAGAGGAATGTAGGTGAAACACGTCTTCGTGAAAACGGCGTTGCACGGAGAGCTGGGGAGACCATCTTCATGAAGCAGCCGAAAGGGTTTCACAATGGGACCACGGACGAGGTGTGTCATTTGCGGAAAAGCGTCTTTGGTCTCAAGCAGGCCTGTCGGGTGTGGAATGCCAAAATATCCAAAGTACAGAAGCAGCTGGGTTACGTGCCATCCGATGCAGATCCGTGCCTATTTGTGAGGACCTATAAGTAGAAGAAGTCTCTCATATAGTAATATGTGGACGATACCCTGATAGTGTCCGACACGGAAACCGAATATGAAAGAGAACGGAAGCATCTTGCGGAGCAGTTCACCATTACGTGCCTTGGAGATGTGAAGCAGTACCTGGGAATTCAGGTGAAGCGATCCGGTGGACAGTTTTACCTGAACCAGCAATCTTGTATCGAGAAAGTGGCAGAACAGTTCGGATAAACGATGCGAAGCGCTCTCCGATACCGATGGCTCCTGGATCCTCGAATGCACAGCAGAAGGAGGAGGATCCATGCCTAGGATCGACGAGTTCCAGAGCCTGGTGGGCGCTCTACTGTACGTTGTGGTCAATACGAGAACGGACATCGCAATCAGTGCCTCGATCCTAGGTCGCAAAGTTAGTCGACCAACGGAAGCAGATTGGACCGAAGCAAAAAATGACGCTTCGGCACTTTAAGTCAACAGCAAATCTGAGCCTACAACCGGTTTCATCCGAACCGCTAGAAGCATACGTCGATGTGGACTGGGCGGGTAAGAGTTCGGTTATTTATCCGTTACTATGGCAACTGGTACTCTAACAATGGCTCATAACCTTTTAGAGGGGGAAACACCCCGACTGGTTTGATTGGGAACGTAAGGTAAACTGATTTTATTTATAATTCAAAATATTACCGACTACTTTGATTGGTTCTTACATCAGCTCTAGGTTTGTGTGGGAATATTTTAAGTTGAGTTTTGAAACCGTTGGGAAAAATCTTCCATTTGTTGTAGAAGGAGATGTTCGCTCATCACCATGAGGCACCAAGAGTGAACAACAATGTTTTTAGCTAGAATGAAAGATATGAAGAGAAAGTTTGTAATTCCGCTAGTTGGTAGGCTTGGATGTTTTTAGGAAAATTGAGCGAAAAGGGCATGTGTACAGTGGTACTCGAACCAACGACATTTTTGCCTAACATCCCACTGCGGGGTAGGTTGAAACACGGACTAAGTCCGCCACTTCAACAGGCAAAAAAATTAATAAACAATCTAGCCACCTGAATATGCATTCTGGATCACTGTGCCCTGTTCAAAGTGTAATGATTCCGTAATCAACAGAGATGGCAAATCAAACGATTCGGTGATTCCGAGAATATGAAATTTCCGATCGCTGTTTCGTCATTCCTTTGAGAGATGTTTTGAGCGCTTCTTTCAATTCGAATAAATTTCCCGCTGAAGCCGTGGGATTGGTGCTGCTACTTTGTACCCAGCGTTTGCAGAAAATCCGCTGGCACGAGTTCTTATCATCTGTTTGTTAAGCAATGATTGACATCGCAGCGTGAAAAGTTATTTTGGTTGACTTGCTTTTTCCGGGAAAGTTACGTCGTTTGATGATGCTTTTAATGATTGAGACGTTTTTGGTTGAATAGGCTGGATTCGTTCATGTGAATTGTTTGATTTGTTTGAAGTTCATGTAGGATCGGGACTGATTAATCAAGAGTTCGAGAAAACTCGATGCAAACTTTTTTTTCTAGTTTCGAGAAGAAGTCTCTGGAAGAGACGGAACCCGATACCTGTTTGGGAGAGTTATTATTCCAGCTGCAATACTTTTCGTACAATTTCTTGCAAAGAATGGCACGACTAGTTGTAATCAGAGAATCTCAACACGTTATGTTTCAAGATGGAAGATGTAAGAAAGTTGAGAACCAATTTGTATAAATCGTTATTTGGACTGTCAGAATTGATTAGATCCTCTAGAATGGTTAATCTTGTTTATGTACTGATGTTTTGATTTCCAGAATTTCAAGAAATGGCTAACAATCTGATTGAATTTTAAGTCAACTGTAATCATAGACTTCGGTTTAAGCTTTGTTATTCTGCGAGTGGGTTTATTCGTACCCAACCATAATAGTAGACAAATTAGTCTCGTTTCTATTTTCCCATTACCAATTTAATCGAAATTGGTTTTATTTACTCGGGATCAAAAACAAACCATTGCTATAACAACATTCACCTCCAACAAACAAAAGGTCTTTCCCACGCTTGAAGATGAGCTGATTAAACGTTGTTTGTGAGAATTTATGACTGTTTTCGTTAAAAATTCCGCTTCCTCTACACGTGGAAATGTCTATCTGTGTAATGAATAGGAAAACTCTTGCGGTAAAGATGAGTAAAGGTACACTTCAAAGCAAATCGTATTACCGTGGTTTCCGTGTAACTTCTTTCCAACGGTATTTCTATGGGGTAAAACAATTTTCAATGGAACTTTTCTGGTTTGGTTGATTGGCGCAGGAATTCTCCCTCCAACCGGTGGTTGTTTGTGAATGGTGCAGAGTGTTGGTGCCGCTGAAAATTTGGTGAATAATTTTGGATCCATAACGCTCAGCAGATAATCCCCATTGAAGTATGTAGCTTGCCAAGAAATTGCATCTAGCAGTGAAAACAAGACTTTTCATAAATCTCCTTTCATCTGCCACATGCCAACCACAACCACAAAACACCGCGTCAAATGAGTAAAAGTCTGCACCAGTAACAGGAATGCAAACTTCCTGGAAAATGTGTTGCTGGTATCCACAATTGAGACGCATTCCACTTCAAGTTCATGGTTCGTTGCATAGTTTCGCGTTCCCGGCCGATAAACACAACCTTATTCACTCGGGCGTAGACATTTTCTAATAAATCGAGAAGCAGCTTTTGCTCCACTCAGTAGCAATAGCGTGTAATAGAGCGTTATTCTCGAGTACGGAGCTTGGAAAAAGGGTGGCAGTCAGTCGGAAAAGAAATGGCAGCTGAAGCATACCATTAAGTAGGTTATGTAAAGAATGAAGCAACAAAACTAACACCGGAGACACTGTGCTTTCACTTGGGTCGGTCATATGTGAGGGGGTCGGAAATATGTGAGGGTGGGTGCCACTCTTAGGTGGAAGCTTAGAACGTCTCAGCATGGCAAATGGGGTAGGAAAAGCACAGGGAATGATAACACTTACTGGGGAGTATTTGAGATAGTAATGAGAGTCAAGATAGTTTCCCCGGAAGGGTTTGCGTGAAAATATTTGGCGAATAGAAAAGAGGTTTATTTATTTTGCAATTAGGCTCAGTTGGTGGAGTGTGGAACTATGTAAATTTTACCCAATACTTTTCCTATTCATACAGAAAGAATGAATCAAAGATTGTCGCATTTATACTGTTCTCTTGCTTAAAGTCATCAACGACAAGCAGGGTGGAATCCCCTTATTGCAGGAGCGATGGCTTCCTCATCCACACAAGCACACTTTGGGTTTGCTCAACAAAATATTCCAAATCAATCCACTTACCTACAATGAATCATTGCCATTCGACTAATTAGACAGCAGAACACCATATTTCATCAATTCATCAAAAACACTCTGTATCGAATAACTAGTGCCAATATCCACATAGCAGGAAATTTTACGTCGTCATTGTTTACTTTTTTATTGCCAGGGATCCGCTTATTATTTTTTCACAAAAAAACTGTATTGCCACATCCCGTAGCCACCGGAACACTGTTTACTCTCACTTCGAGATCAAATATCATCGCGCTCTTGAAAACAGTGGGCGAAAAAACTGTCGAATCAACGAGAATGGTGCATAAATTTGGCACCCTCTAAAAATTACGCGTTTTGCTTTTTCTAATTTACAATCAACAGAGAGTAGTGTTGCACAGCGCAGTGTTGTCAGCAACTGTTTGCGCGAGTGTGAAAGACTCGTAAAAGTTTTGATTAACGGAGTGAAAAGTACTAAAGAAGTTGAATACCGCAGGTTTTGTGTGAACGGGCTAAAAAGTGATACGAAGTGATGTTGATCCCTTAATGCTAAAGCTCGATTCAAAGTAAATCTGGACGCACGATTGAATACATTTCCGCGTCCTTGGTGGTTGCAACAAAAAACGTTTGACAGGCATTTGCTGATGATTTATTGACGAAGAAATTGGTGAAATTTGTTTTTCTCGGTTGATCGACGCATTTCGAAATTACGGATCTTGGGACTTGAGAAAAGAGAATTAATTGATGATAATGATGATGGTGTGAACTACCATCTAATGTAGCAAGGCAACTGCCTATAGCACTTGACTGTTTTATTTACACGATTTGATCAAGGTTGTACTGTGGTAAATGTTTCATCATGTTCCTGTATGAAGGACCAATAACGTATTGTGGGCCCGTAAGCAGGTACACTTACGCGCAACCTAAAGCTACAGGGGTCTGGAGAGAATTTGCGTTCGCATAAACCACGCCAAAACCGAGTCCTCGCCAATTAAAAGTCCCATTGGGTGGGAAGAAGAGCCCACCATTTATTCACGAAATGTTAACAACAGAAAGCTGGCAGTCCCTCTCTTCTTATCAAAATCGCTTCAATCGGGTACTCTGATGGTCCCTCCCTTTATCCCAGCATATGCTGTTACACAAATTCATGAAAGATTCAGAGAAATTAATGATTTTCTTACTTTGATATTGAAATCACCTTGAAGCCTGTGTTAGCTTGTTTGGCTAAAAGTAAAATCGGTTAGGGTTGCTCGTTCCTCACTTACTGCTTCAACCTTCCTTTGATGTAGGGTCCATATTATCGTCTCGGTGCTTCTGCTTTTGAAGAGCAGACTTTGGTAGCGCTTATCGAGACTTACAATGTGTAAGACACCGCTCTAAGCCATTGAATAGGAAAGACTACAGGAGAAAGGAGAGAAGCATTAGTAACTGGTAACATGCTATGCGCATGTCAGATTTTCATGGTAATATTCTCACAACGGCCGTTCAGAATGGTTCGACGGATGCATATGAGAGATCATTCCCGATGAAGTTCCACTCGTTTACTCAGAAGACAAGAAACATTTTACTACGTGCTGCATTTGGGAATATCAGGACAATGATCCCTCATCGCATCTTGAAGTGGTCATTACTAGCTGCCCATTTGGTTCAGGCACTTTTGAACGTTTATGTGGCAGCCTATTCACACATGAAATCTGCCGCGACCAACTCGACAGAACGCGCCCATATCTTTTTCTGAACCGGAAGGGCAGGGACTTGAGAAAAGAATATTAATTGTGCAGATACATCGTAATCTGCCTCAAAACTAGCATAAGTGTTAAAATTCCCACAGTCAACGGTGTGTCTTGTAATCAAACGTTACAAGAATACTCTAAGTGTGGATAGAGCACAGCGCATCTTTCATAAAAATGGCACTAGGGACAAAAAAGTGAGGAGAAAGGTGTTGAGGTCAGGTGTTTTCATACGTGATTTGGCAAAGAAATACGATTTCAACTTGTCCACCATGCGTAACATCCTTTCAAGAGAAGGATATAAGTCTTTTTGTGCCATTTAACATCTGAATCGCTCCTTGAAACAATATTTAGTGGCCAAAAAGCGAGCAAAAATACTATACAAATGAGTTTTGATGAAATTTGAAGGCTGTTTTAATGGATTACCAAACGTATTTAAACTGAATTATAGACAAATCCCCGGTCGAAAATTTTACCGGGCAACTGTGTTGGTTTTTTCTGATAAGTTTGCTCGGAAACTAATGATTTGGCCTACAGAGGAATCTGTAGTTTTGGCCTTAAAACCAAGGTTTTCATCACATCTCACACAATAACGTTAGAGGTTACAAGGTTTACATAAAAAAGAGTCTGAAAAAGCGGATTTTACCCTTCATTCGGCAACACAGGACCAACGTTATGTTTTGGCCGGATCTAACCAGCTGCCACTACTCTAAGGAGGTTCTAGAATGGTATGCTGCAAAACAATGTTAATTTCGTCGCCAAAGGAATTAATCCTCCGAATTGCCCTGAGTTCAGACCGATCGAAAAATATTGAGCAATTGTCAAGCGAAAACTTCGAGGATGCGGTAAAGAAGTGACAAATGCACAACAAATTTGTTTAAAGTGGAATAAGTTCGCCGGTACAGTGTTACCAGCGCCTGTGCAGATCATGATGGCATCGATCACAAGTAAAGTGCGGCAGTTCGTTCAAAACGGTGAAATGTAAAAACATGTAATAAATCGTTTGGGAGCTGAATAAATACCATTTTGTTTGACGTTGTGTTGTTGTTTCATGTTGTTTAATTCTTGCGCTATGATCACTTGAATGCGTCCAAATTTACTATGAATCGGAATTAAGTATGCAACCATGAATGCAGCTGAAATGGAGGACAAACTGCGTAACGCTAGTGGCGCCTGTCCATGTTATCTAAATGGGGCTGTTACTTTTCCTTGCGGAATAATATTCCGTTCGATTAGGAAAACTGACATTTTACCCATACTGGAGCAGCTGTCAATATTACTTCGGTAGAAATGGCAAAAACATTAGAAAATCCGTGGTTTTGGTTCGCCGTCAGCTGATGCTGGATTTGTTCGAGAAATGAATTCAGGAGAGGAATCTGTCGGCGAATCTTGCAGCATTATAAATAACGTTCCTATACCTAACCCAAATGATATTTGTTTTGAGAATCCCGGTCATACTTCCGAATGAGTTAATGTTTAATTAGCTATACATTTGTTTTTTCGACTTATAGATTTTCTTGTTTTGGCAGTAAAGGTAAAACAGGTTCCTTGGAAGCTGGAGCGAAGGTTAGGGGAGTCTGGGTTGACTTGATTCCTCTTCTTCATTGTGGATATTTCTCAGCGTAAAAAAAAAACGAAACGTGATGTGGTTTTTGCATAGGCTCATAGTGAATTTTTCTTTATAAGTTTGCTTGTACTCAAAAGCAGGCTTCCCAATAGTACAGCTTTCTTGCTACAGCCAGATTAAACTGCATCTACTGTCTTTGTGTGAACCGAACTATCGCTTGCTACTGTTCGTTCGGTACCCTACCCGAAAAGTTTTGGCAACAGCGTACGCATTCATGAAAGAATGCTGTATAGTAACAATCGATGCTATGCTAGCTTGGAACCACTACACTCCTATCGTAGTAAGCCGAATGGGATGTTAATTTTCCATTTTTTCATGTCTTCTGCTTCACGAAGATTTTAGATTATACATTTTATGTGTAAAAATCACTCACCTTCGGCAGCTATATGAACCTGTCAAAAAGATGGGTGATTTCTAAACATGCAATGTGGGTTAAAAGTACCCACCTTGTAACTGCTTCATGTTGTTCCAGAGGTGGGTGTTTTTAATTCTTTTATGGGTGAAAATGAACTTTGTCCAAATTTGAAAACGTCCAGAGTTTATCAGAAGACAAGTACAATTTTTATACCATTCCGCTTCGCTCTGGTGTTGAATATTATTTCCATCTCTGAGGGAAGGATTCTCTCAGAAAGTTTCCGTAAGCAAGAAAGGTTAGTGATTTCATAGATTAGAAATACATCTTCTTTAAAGTTATAAAATATCAGCAGTGCTTTGTTGACGGATGCCTGAAATTCGTACTAGGTTCCTTAGAAAAAAATAAAAAGGCTTATTGAAGAATGGCACAAACTGATCACAAGCGCTAAGAGTATGCTTCCGATGAGATGTTCCTGCGGCTGCATTCAATGGACTTTCAAGCATTTCCAGCATCATGTAATTGCGAATCATCCCAAGTTTCTAGCTGCTCCATTGACGATGCAATGCAACAATTTTTCCCGACTGTGTATACAATTTTAATTAAAGTTCATCGATGTTAATAAATAAATGTACTTATATAAAATAACATTAAATTGATTTTCCTAATTTCTTTCTTAATTTCTTAAGATTTTCTTGAACAAATTTTGAAAATAGTATTTAATCAGCTTTGATTAGATGGGTACTTTTAACCCATCAAAAAAAAATCCGTCTTTGACAAGATGGGTGAAAATTAAAAATCCATTTTGACGTACAGACCTTATTCCCACTTATGGGTAAAACGTTCTTACCCATCTTGTGGGTTAGTCCAATTATGTCCAAGGTGGGTGAAAAAACACCCATTTGTGGGTACTTTAATTCCTCCGTGTTGGACAGCATTCCTGAAGCGGTGACATTTTTCGGCTTACTCGAGTCGGCTGTCATGAAAAGGATGTCGCGAGATTGCATTGGCAGGCATTGGCTTAGCTCAGAAACTATCTCCCATTCGTCGGTTTCTCCCATTCATTCATACAAAGGTTTTTTTTACACGGGGGATACGTTCCAGTTTTACTATGAAACCTTGTAAAAAAAGACTAAATTAAGTTGATAAATTCATATGCATAAACATTTTAAATTGTAAATTAGAAGAAAAATTAGTAATCTCCATTTAATTCCAACTACCTTTGCTTATCTTCGGCAGATACGCGTATTTCGTCTACTATGTGCAGACTTCTTCAGTGTCTCGTACTAATAACTCGACTAGTTTTGTTCTGTTCGGCTCCGCCCAAGGAACATTTATAGAAAGAGAAAGTTTGACAAATTTATAGGGAAAATGAAAACTTCGAAATAATAGATTTTCAATACATTATGTATGGTATTTTTTCGTTTTGATCGAGTTATCCTTGACATACAGCGGAGTTGACAGGTATCTTTATTATTATATATTAGTTAATGTTCGTGGTCCAGCTTCATTCGAGTCGTTTCGGACTGTGGGTGATCTACTATGTGCGGCATATCGAGAAGGCCTGTCAGCGGTTGCAATTGTTAGAAAACGACACACATTGGGATACAACACATGCCAATGCCATTGTTACTGTACCTGCAATCAAATTCGTACCCTGTTTGCTATCATCATCATACATGATTTCCATCAAATGTACTCGAATTGTGGAACAAATACAAGGATGACATGGATGATGATATTTTACATCGAGCTCGCACAACCACTGTGAATTACGAGCTGGAAATTAACAATGAGATGCGTAACGAGGCGCTGGTTTTGGTCGAATACATGTGTTCACTCATGTGTGGCAGTGACTTCTCAGCAAGAGGACGTATACGACACTTTGATGAAAGCGATTGAAGACTGAAATGGAGGCGTGTTCTTCATCAGTGTACCTGGCGGAACTTGCAAAAAGTACCTTATTCCATTATTATTGGCTTGGGTTCGCCCATGATCAAATATTGCGATGGCGGTTGCCTCTTCAGGGATTGCAGCCACATTGTTAGAAGGCGGTCGAACTGCTTAATCTGCGTTGAAGCTGTCGTTGAATCTCCAACTGACAGATGAATCGACATGCAACATTTCGGAAAATACGGCAAGGACGAAAGTGTTGCAGTGTTGTAGGATCATCATCTGGGACGAATGCATTATAGCACACAAACCAGCATTGGAGGCACTCGATCGAACTATGCAGATCTGCGCAGTAACTCGAAACCTTTTGCAGGCGCAATGATTTTGTTGCCAGGTGATTTTCGTCAAACACTACCTGTCATTTCACAAGCCTTAAGCTTTCGCATTTTTTGGAGATACCTATATAAAGAAGCTACAGATGATGGCATTGTTGTTTATTCATCTTTGTTTATTTACGCCCCGGATAATGGAATAAAGAATGAAGTCTATCACAAAGCACTGAATTGAACTGGCGCAAGATTCTGCCAACCGGTACAAGCATGTAAATAAAACATATAAATGAAACAAATTCGAAAAGTTTTTAATTCAATCAATATTTAAAACTTAAAAGTTTGGGAATCTGTTATTGATCGCGAATTAACGATAAAGAAAATTTAGCTGACAAACAAGCCAAGCCTGGCTTTAAGTCACTTAAAAATAAAATTAAATCACGCATGTGCGGAATCATTTGAATTCTAAAACCGGTTAAAGCGGAACAAAGTTCGCTGGGTCAGCTAGTATTGTATGAAACATTAATATTGCTTTTTATCTGGTGAAATGCTATCATTACATCTTTTTGTTTAATGCACGAAATAAATTTCGTGAAGGCCAACCAATCGCTGTTTCTCTATATCATATTCATGCAAGATGCTGCATGCTGCTGAGATAGGCGGGGAAAAATTTATTTATGCCAAAAATAAAAATTTAAGCGCTATTTAGAGTTATAACTTCACACTCACTTATCAAGTATCTTCTTAGAATTCGCCATGGCGTAGTGAGATCAACCACGGATTCAGTATCAGCGTTTTCCAGAAATTCAGAATCGAATCCCATGTCAGAAACATTTTAAAAAACGTTGGACAACTCCACGTGATTGCGCTTTTTTTCAATTACATTTCGAGTCGATAAAGTAGAACTGTCTGCCATCCCAAGTAGCACCAAAAACATGAATCGAAACGTTATATTTTCTATATGTCATGCTGTTGATCTATAAAAGTGCAATTTGACTTGTTTAGTAATGTAGATGTACGTTTCATGCTATTCGAATCTAGACTTATTTATTATGTCATATATCTGTTTGATGTTTCGAGTTAGGACATGTTTGTTTACATCTGACGTCTTGCTTGTTTGCATATTATGTTGTACAAATGTAGCAACACAAGTCTTCCGTATTTTGAGAAACAAACATAATCGTGAAATGTCATTTGCCAACACAACTAGTCAGGTATGTTTTGTTGGTGTCGTATTGGACGCCGAATGGCCATCTATACTTTTGAATAAGACTTAAAACTATCAACAATCTATTTATATCACATTCATGTTTACGGCTGAAACATTTAGGAACCTAAATTGATTATGCCGGACATAATACAACATACCGGAAAAATAATATTGCTGTTGCCTTGTACAACACACATTATTTGCACGGGTACAATTGCTTGTATGATGACGCAAAAACTTAATTGTAATCGACCGATCATCGAAGTATTGGAGATCCATTCAATTGACTTTGATTTATTAACTTTCCTACTCCTGAATTCTCTTTTGTTAAAAAGAGTAACAATTTCCCCTATCACATGGGTGCTGATTTAAGTAACGATGTTATGGTTTAAGGGGATTCTAATTGTTCCATCTCTCATATGTTGAAACGGTCGAGTGGTAAGACCAATCTTCTAAGCTTAGAGTTTATGGTTCAAACCTAGTCCATGACTTCATTTTTGAAAACCAACTATACTTTGTGTTACTGAAGTGCAAGATTTTTTTGTTTATGACCATTGTTGAACTTAAATTATGTTTCATAGGCTCAACCTTCTGCGCTGTTTCAATTCTATAGTAGTATCCTAAATAGTTTTCAATCACCGAAACGGCAACATTATTATTTGTCAGATTAAAGCAAAAATGCGCGTGTGCCATTAATTACGAAGGTAGCTCCATAAATAGTACAAATCAGTTTCGTTGCTGAAAACAACGAGCAGATTTGTAAGTTTTACCATTGATTTCGTAATATAAAGTAAATTTAATTTTCAGTGAAGCAACTTGCAAATAGCAAATCTTTCAGTTTTGTTGCCGCTATGCGATATCTCATTGCACGTCAAAACATTGTATTAATATCGGTGGCATGTAGCAAACATCGGCATGATATTTTGAGATGCTAGCAGCTGCCGCAACTTCTTCACATCAGTGGGCATCTCGACTAAGTGTACAACGCGGCCTTAGTGAACAAGCAATCGCTACCGCTAACGATTGCTAGATATTTGAAAATTTACACATAGCCTTCGATCAATTTTGTTCTTGCTTAAGCGTCTGTCTGCGATAATACGTTGTATAAAGACGAATAATTTTGGGAAATCAAATATAAATTATCCGTTCTAGATTTTGAAAAAAAAAAAGTGGGGAACAAGTCTTCCCAGGGATTAAGTCTACTCAGTTTGCCAAATGAACAATTGTAGAATACAATTAGAACACATTAAAATATCTTCAGTCATATAGTAAAAAACTGTTCAACGAATTCAGTATTTTTTTATTAAAAACAATGTTTATCCTTAAAAAAAAAAACGTCAATGAATATTGGAGAACCTCGTCAGCCGTACGACGTAACTGATTCACGATGCTTCCACAAATCCGGATCCTCATGAGTCAATTGCTTCGTATCCTTGGCCCGCCAATTATTGTTGTACACTAGGGCACTGAGGGAGCCGAAAAAATGTTTTCCTGCTCAAGATACTCCAGCGGCTTCTTGACGTAATGGGAAGACGCCTTGTCCGGCCAGAAAATGTACGTCCCATCCGTATGATGCTCCTTTAAGAACGGCAGAAGAATTTTCACAAGACACTTACTTCGGGGTGTGGCCGATCTGTCGCTGGAATAGTAGCTATCATTTCCTGAACGACGTCCCGCGGTAGTTCTTCATCTTCCACCGGCACTGAGATTTCACGGTCGCTATCTGCTCGTCCGTGTACTAGGGGGACCGAGTCTTCTTCCGACAGATGATGTCCTCCATCTTGAAGGGTTCGGTGAATCAAGGTATGGGAGCAGTGATATTTTCGGCCGGCGTCACGCAAACTCATTTCGTACTTGTTGTTGAACAGCTTTTTCAACGCTTCCTTCTTCTTCCTCGACATTTTCTTTGCCAGACGGCCGCTACCAGCCTTCCGCTCCACGCTCAGGAATGCCAGGATCCAGCAAACTGAACTCACGAGCTCGTTTTCGTCTTGAAAGTGGTCTACTGTAAACTTGTTTCCACGATGACCTTGCGTTTCGTCGCCATCTTCGATTGAACTGACAGCACCCGAGCGAAAAGAAACATGCCACCCATATCTAGGGAGTCCAGAGCGCAATTCTCTTGGAGAGAGAAAAATTACGCTCTTTACAGAAAGGTATTGGAGTCATTTTAATTTACTAAGCACCCGTTACTATATATATACAACAATTTGTATTAACAATTATTCACAATGATTTAAAATTGTTATTATAAGTTGGCAACATTCATTTTGATTCCTGCGAAAAAAATTAACAAAAATGTGGCAATCGAATGATGTTGTATAACATGAGTTGTCGTTGGTTGTCAGAGTATGACGTGAGAAGGTCCCGTGAATTGGTTTTAATTCTGCAAAAATCCCATATACCATCTCAAATGCGAAATTTAAAACAATTTATGATTCAGCTAACTACGCAACGACTCATTCGTTAGTTTATGATACATATAAGGACTGAACAGTAACGTTTGAAATTCACCAATCCTTGAATTTAATTAGGTATATGGCTAAATATTTAGCTTGCTAATGATGCCTCAGATCCTCTCGACCTTGTCGACCTTTGAAAGGATTCTATGCTTTTGAAGTTTGTTCTTGAAGTTCTATGCTTTTTTAAGAATTTGAATATTGTAGTGAATAATTAAATGGTTGTACTATAATCCATAAAGTAACATTTAAATTATTGGCAACCATGCATGATGATTACTGAGGATTCAAGGGAGTTTCACCTAAACGGGAAGTGATTGAAATTCCTTGACGGGTTTAGATTGATTTTATTCTATCTTGCTGCCAAAATGAAACCCTTTTCCTACACCCTTATTCTCCAATCCGGTGCGACATGAAGGAAAGGAGGATTTTTCTAAGCATTCTTTTATAACCGGTGCCCTGTGGGAGAGGCAATCGTTTGCAATCTCGTAGCCATGAATGCCCAAGGAAACCATTCCATTTAATCCCACGTGGCTTTCATCCTTTCCATAAGACAACCAACGAGCGAAGCGTCAAAGTTGTTATCGTCGTTTCTGGATTCATGAACGCTTTTCCAGATCCCGCTGTTTTTCCATGAGCTCCTGTGGTTCGGTCTGTCAGAACTAAAGCTAAACCTTATTATGAATTATCTTATTGCGGGATATAAAAGTAATGCGCTTGTATCATTTTTTATAGTTTCCTGTGGAAAATAACGTTATTACTGTTGCAGCTAAAAACATGCATTTACGTGAGTCATGATCGATTCTCATATTAAAAATAATAATTCTATCTCAAAGATACTACCGGCAAACAATTTATTTCAACGAGAACTTTAACTCCTTGTCAAACTGTGTACCGAACAGCTCAACAACCTGCCGACAGCAATCACTTTGCTCATCTACCTCATTTTCCATTCTTTACAGATTAGCATCAGGACAATTTCCGACTTGCCTCCGGCAGGAAAAGTGTATAACACCGGAAAACAAGATAGCAGGGAGCAGAAAAAAAAACAAAACACAGCATCATTCAGCGAAATAGGACGGCACGGCTGCTGTGTCCCGACCCGAATGTAGAGCACACAAAGAGACTAGGACAACACGGCCTTGGCACGTAACGAGGCAAGGACAGGCCCATCGCAAACAAACGCTTCAAAGTGGAACATTGTCGTACAAAGTCAAAAAGTGAGCCAGGCCCAGACTTCAACTAGCAAGTAGGTGGAACCACAAGCGCACGCCCCCCGATCCAGAATGACAACGTCCACCATCACGACCGAAGATCCGGAGGTCGCTCGCAGACAACTCGAATGTTTGGCCAAACTCAACGAAACAGTCGAGTCCCCTCCTTCTGGTGAGTGCTGCTGGTTTTTTTTTTGTCGTTGTTGTGTGGATGGGACGGCAATAACCGTCTAGTTCTTACGGGCAGTTTGTTTCATGGCATTCTGAAAGACGAGCAAGGAGCACACCAGATATGGCGCCAAGTGAATGTAAATGAAAACTCAATTAAAAATTCATCTGTAACTTTTTACCGAGTTTATAGTACGTTGTCCTGCTGTTGTCAGTGAGATTGGGTTTCGTGAACGAAAAAGGCAAATGGACTGGTTTTATCCTCACAAAGTGGGAAGAGATGCTTTTAGGTTGCGGGAAATTCATTGTCTAAAATTAGGAAGTTTTTTGATTAAAAATTGCAGTCGATGGTGGAAGGCTTTTTTCAAATCAATTTGTTGCGGAGGAATTTTTTAAGAGTTCAAAATTGGTTTTGTGGCTCATGAAGTCTGATGTATGAAATTTTGTACGAAGTTTAATTGAATTGAGCATGGTATTTTATTATGTTAGTTCACTAGTGTGAAATGTAATCCTAGCTATGGTTATTATCTCAACGAATCAACTTTCATGGATATATTAGTTAAAACATTTTCGAACAGCTGATGGCGATAATTATAATGCCGTCTCTACCTATGGCCAATTAAAAAATAAATGATTTATCATTAAGATAGTAAACTCTCTCAAAACAGTCAGTTAATTTATACACACTTCAACGGTACGAATTCCGATGGATCTAGATGGCACTTGCATGGAGGCCCCTACTACCGGAAGAACGATATTTCTGGATACAGTAATCGAGATTGTGATGATGACATGGGTCGGACACTTTTTGGACTTCAAACAGATTCAACTCGAGCACTTCCAATGCTTCCGATCGTTCAGCTAAACGATTGGTCCTCCAGATTTCCTGGTATGGCTTGTCATACGTGTTATAGTTCCAACTCTGTGCAAAACAACTGCACTGGAAATTTTCAATTTCAATTACGATTTCCAAGACTTCCGGTGCGACTGGGTGTTGTTAACTTCTGCTGATCGCTATACTGGTTATCATGCCAACGTTTGTTTCGATGTGTGCCACCTTGATGATGGACACAGTGTTGTTGATTCATGAGCGATTTCACGATTTACAGCCGAGAACTTTACACGAGAGGGAAGAGCAAAATAAAAAACAATGCCGATGTACATCATCGACCTATCGTTATCACCAGTGATGTCCATATCCTCAGTGCAGGGTTTCCACATTATTTTTCGTTCCGATCTTTAATTTTCGCCAAAAACATCTTGTTAATCTGGGTTTAAGGGCTTATGCTGAATCATTCTGATGAGCAGAATTACACTCAACATTAGAATTGATATAACTCAGAGTCAGCACTTGATATTAGAAAACTTTATCACATCAGTTTGTATGCTTACTTGCTGTGAGCAATCTGGTAGAGTTCGATTCGATGTTCATTCACAAACATTCGAGATTTATCAATTTGAAATAGCAGAGGTTTGCGAGAGCGAGATAAAAGATAGGAAAAAATACATGGAGCAGCGATTCACCTTAACTGCAGAAAATCTTGGCAAAAATCTTTGCCTCAAACTTTGTGTTGTAAAGGTAGAATGGAAACTTTTCAGGTGGACTGCTTATGCACTTCTTTTTATAATTGCTTTTAGGTTAAATGCAAAACAGAGCAGCTATATTGAGAAATAAAGCGAGGTTAAACATCATGGTATTTAAAACTGGAGTTGATAATAACTTTCTAGTTGTTTTTCAAACTCTATGGAATTTGTCAGTATGGTTGTTATTTTTGATTTTCGTAACTTTTTATCACCAATTAATGTGCTCAGCAGCTCAAAAAATCATGTTTAACGAGCAGCATCTACTACATTTAACCTCACTTTGGCGTTACCTGGATTCTTTCATACTTATCAGAACACGTTCATTATGACTAGCTGATACAAAACGGTCATTTCAATACGGCTTGAGTGTATTTATCTGTTTCCCTATATCACACTGCAGCAAAACGGATATTCTTTTCTAAGGAAATTAGTAGTACAGGAATAAGTAGAAAGTTCGCAGTGAACTTTCTTAGCAAGGGGAATATCAGCTTCCCATATGCTCGTTTGAAACACAGCAGTTTTCTCCAACAAGTCTCCGCGTCATCCGATTGTTCGACTTTGATGTACTTATAGATGATTGCCGTCCTCAGCGCACGATACCAATTTTAGATGGCCTGATAGTCTTCAAGGCGGTGATAGTCAGTTCAAGAAGATCGGATATAATTTAATAATTAAGTAGAACTCAAGCAGTCAAAGTGTGCAGCTTCTCAAGGTCAACGCTCGATGCAGTATTCAGAACTGGATTGTTCAGATCAAACGGCTTAATGATCTGTTTAATCAACTTGGTATAGCAAGCACAGTAGATTGAGTAGAAAGCCTTCTTTCTGGTATCATCGAGAGTTCCGGATCTCAGCATTTCTCCTTTCTGCCATCACGATATATATTTCAAGCTTCATACGAAGATGTTTCTCGAAATCAGTAACTCCGAAATTCACAAATATTTGCAAGGAGAACCTTTAGCAGGAACTTCAGCTGGTTGCACATGTTCGGGAATTCCGGAGCCTCTGACTGGAAGATGCGATTCTCTTTTTAGATAAGGGGCAATACGTAGCTCAAGGAGTGAAGAAGTGGTTGCGGTGTCAGGTCATTAATATGACATTATTATGTTGTGCGGTTTGATTGCTGTCGCAGTTGGATTGGAACATGAAAAACAACACGAGCTCCGAAAACCGATGCAAATTCTTTTTGACAAGTGACTCCAACGATAGCAATCTGGTGGCAGCTGGATAAAGAACTTTCACAAAGGCTTCAATTCTATGATACATTGTATTGGTATTGGATCGGATCAACTGTGCCAGGTATTATGCAAGCTTTCCGCATGCGTAGCTTGCACAAGGAGCAAGCACATTTGATAATAATAAAATAGGAAAAGTCACGTTTCAGCAGCTTCTGGACGGATCGCTCAGAATCTATCATTAGCGATGCTCCATCTGATCCAAAGTTCACAAGCCTTTTTTCTGTAATCGGTGCCATCGATCTGGAACTGTTTACGATTGCGCAAAATGTATATATATATATATATATATATATATATATATATATATATATATATATATATATATATATATATATATATATATATATATATATATATATATATATATATATATATAGTATATATATATATATATATATATATATATATATATATATATATATATATATATATATATATATATATATATATATAAGTTTTCGCACTGCAAGATTATACTTAAGATAACAAAACAAAAACACGTTTGAAATAACTGTAGCTGCAAAAATAACCATCGAGAACGTTATTCTAACTTCCCAAAATTCCTCCGGATGAATTCATGAAAATACTTTTATTTGAAGTACAGGAGAACAATATTTTTGTAAAAATCCCTGTTGACAGACCCTTGAGACAAACACTTCTCAGCGGAATACTTGAAGAAATTATTGAAGTTTTTCTGGAGATCTAAATGTAAGAATTCCTGCAGACATCTTAAGCAAAATTTAAAAAAAATATTTCTATAAAACCCCACGAAGAATTTAAAAATTAGGAATTGAATATATGAGATTATGGCATTTGTTCAAAATATCATCTTAGATTTCTCCACCATATCAGAATTTAGTCAAGAACTATTTCTGGATTTATCTTATAGTTTTGGTGCAGTTCTTTCCGGCGTTCTCCAGAGATTCCTTTAGAATCACAAAACTTCACAAGTTCAGGCATTCCTGCAAACAAACTATCACTAGAATGTTTTCAAAAACAGCCGATGAGATGCCAGAAGAAGCTCCTTAAAGAATCCTTGAAGGAATGTCTTCAGACTCCTGAAGAGTATCTATAGAAACGCAAGAAGGAATAATTCAAGGTAGATCTGATAATTTTTCATAGGATCATTTAGAAATTTGATAAAATTTTCTCCAAAGATTATCTCAAAAAAAATATAAATAACTCATTTTGAGGCACACACACCAACTGACTTTCAGACTTGCATCTATCACTGTAGTGTTAGCAAGGGCTGGATAATCAAGAACAAAATGGATATAGTTTTCGGCTCCAGAAAGTACCAGCACATCGGTCTCAAGCTCGGTCCCAAGCCTTATGAATTGCACCTAAAAATTTGAATTCACATCGAAGAACCTTTCATAAATTCTGTCTAATTAACAAAGCGAATCAAAACAAACACAAAGATTCTTGTGCAGAAAAACAGAAGAATTGTAAGGTTTAAGGTGTTAGGTGCACTTGAGATCAAGGGTCTAACGACAGTAGAGTCAATTTTAAATCGCTAGTTCCTAGTTGATTATTTGCGTCATGGGCCTAAAACAGCACAATGAAAGTAAAATTGGTGAAAAGTTGGATCCTAAAATGAACGCATCTTTTAAATTTGAGATTTTCGAGTAGATAAGCTCTTTTGTTAAAATCTTAAAAATCTTGGTTTTTATCATAAATCTGTAATCTTTACATACATATATGTGTATGAAAAATATGAAACAAATCTGTGTCAATCTAGATAAATCTGTGCATGTGGCAACCCTGGCTCAGTGTGGTAGAGAGAGATTTTAAATTTTCCACACACTCTTCCTACCTCAACGAGAGCTCTTCTCTTTTGTTTATGTTAACCCCCGTGTTTGCATGCGGGTACCGCATGTGAGCGGAAAAAAATGGTTTTTATTCACGCTACACTCGATCGCTCTAGAGTGAGAAGAAGAGCTCTCAAATTCACTGAATCGAATGCAGTTAAATTCGCTGACGCGTGCGCCTCAGTGAGCTCAATGGCGTGGGCTCTTCTGCTAATATACAGCAGTAATTGCAAATTCGCTCTGACGCTACATAACAAAGGAAAAAGGAATAATGTTTCTTCCCGCTTTTTTTCGAACATTTTTTCAAATCCGACGATGTTTCAACTTTCAATCGCACCAGCAAATCACAGAAAGAGCTCTCGCCCCAGCGCACACGGCAGACCTGGCAGGCGAGAGCACGTGGGCGAAGACAGATGAGAGCACGTGGGCGCGATCGTTTAAAAGAGAGTGTGGTTCACTCACTATAGGCAATCCCATCACAGGCACACATTTTCACTATGTCTTATTTTCACCGAATAAAAGAGCACTTTGCTTTATCTGAGGTGAGTTATGGTTGTATCCTCTGTGAAGGTACAAATCTCGAGAACCGACGTAACATTGGTAATTTACCACAGCAGAGTGGATGTGTGTGTGTTTTTGCCATTGCGGTTTTATCGCATCATTCTATGGAATGAACCATTAAACTGGTCGACAGAGATTTTTAGACCCAGAGCTCCATAACAGTTTCCGTTAGCTTGGGTATCAAAACCATCGAATATCGTATTTGAACTCATACGATTTGCATTTTTCTTCACAATTTGGCATCAAAAATTGAAATTTTGACATATTTTGAAAACCACTCAACTTAAATGTAAACTCTCCAGAACCTTTAGCAAACAACTTTGCGTAAGAATGTATGTTGATCCGACTTCATCAGAAAAAGTTATGACCGTTGAAAGGCAGCATAATTTAGCAAAGAAACAGCAAAGTACAGTAAACCTCTCGACATGCGCGGATTTCCTTGATGGTGCTCTCAAATGATGTTAGGGCATTGACCTTTGTAGTTGCATCAGAAAATATCTCGTGATCCTTAGTATACAGGAAGTAAGTTCTTCCAGCAAAGTTGTTCAAAATATCAAGGTCTTCAGGATGGTAAACTTAAATGTTTGAATAAAGAATTATTTCACTACGCGGCGCTAGTGTGCCTTTAAACTTACTTTATTATCTAAATCTCGAGAACCTATACATATAGCAAGTAGGCGTCTTAAACAAAGATGTTTGGTTGATTGAGAACTTTAGGATGAACTTAAAATTAGTTCAGAGCTCGTCCGCTACGCACCACTAGTGTATTATATTGTATTACCTGTATTTTGAGATCCAGATCGTGTATAAATTTACTGTTTTCATGAAAGTTAGTTGTAAAATTATAATGTTCCAGACGCTCGACTCAAAAGTTCAGAATTATCTCACTCCGTGGCGCTACCCGAGCAAAGGCTTATACCAAATTATTAACAAGTTCTAATATCACGTAATAAGTGTTTGATCACTGAATATGTTATCATGTAGACTGAATAAACAGCCAAAATAACAAAAGAGATAACAAAACAATATTCGTTGAATATCATAAAATTAACTCGTTTTATTATCATCAAGTACATTTTGATATAAAATCTTGTGATATGAACAAATTTCTTGAGATAATTTCAAATTATGTAATAAACATGAAATAAAATTAATACACTTATAACTGAAAAAGTGCTGCTAGTGCGAAGCTCAATCTGATAATCTTCAACATGCTGGTAGAATTAAAAGTTTTTTGTAAAAAATCGTCTTCAAAAATTTGATATCAGAAGATAACAACATTTGTCAATGTTGATAACTAAATCTGTTATGCGATAACAAGTGAGTTCAAAATGATGTCTGAGATAAAAAAACTTGTTACTTATTATATATGTTTGTTATTTTACTTTGCTAGGGTAGTGTGCATGTAAACTTACTGTATAATCTGAATCTCGAAATTATTGACAAATAGCAAGATGGCACCTTCAAAAAAGATATTCGAGGGCCCTGAGCCTTATGAATGGTGCAGACAGCAGAGTTCGCTATGTGGCGCTAGTGTTCATGTAAATTTTTGTAATATCTGTATTTTGATAGCTACATCATGTATGAATTACAGTAATCTTGGTCTAATAGACGGTCGACTTCATAGTTCAGAAATATTTCATTACAGGGTGTGGCAGAAAATAATGCGAAAATGTTCAAACTTGAGTATTGGGGTAATTCGTGTAGCTAGTGACTAATTTCTGTCGAATGTGTATTTGTTTATGTTTATTTTCAAGTGCTGCATCCAAACATTCTATTTGTTTTATTGCAAATTCGTCAAAATGTTCGCGAAAGAAGTGATCACCAGTATGTTGCTAGCCCAGAAAAAGCCAAAGAGATTGCCAAGGTGGTAGGGTGCCATTTGGCAACAGTTTACTTCATAAAAAGTCCCTACAGGATGGTCCTAAACAGCAGAAGCCAGAAAACGGACGTCCGTGCTTTGCACGCACGCCGAACGTGATCAAATCGGTCCGTGCTAAAATCGCTCGCAACCCGGTGCGTTCCATAAGAAAACTTGCAAAGGAAGCCAATATTTCGTAGAAATCCATGCGGAGAATCATCAATGAAGACCTGCATGCATCTTCCAGCGCCAAAGTGAAACGCCACTTGATTACGGACCGGGTCAAGGAACTACGAGTGACTCGTTCCAAGAGATTACTTTCCTTGTTGAAGAAGGAAAAAATGATAATCCCGTTCATTTCACCGCAGACAATGGAGAACGTTCCGGAAAAAGTGAAATTCAAATTTCAAACCAAACATCCGGCTGGTGTCATGATGTTTGGCTTGGTGGCGTCAACGGTTTGAAAATGCTGCCTGTTTTCATTGATGCTGGAGTTAAAATCAATACCGTAGTGTGTATATGTATTTTAAAGGACCAAGTGCTTCCTTTGGTGAACGCCAACTTCTCCGAGGACCAAAACGTTGTCTTACACAAGGATGGAGTGCCATGTCACACGTCCAATCGAACCCAACAATGGTTGAACGATAACATGAAGTTTTGGCTGGAAGGATTTTGTGGCCCCCTGAGCAGTTCAAATCTTAATCTGCTGGATTATTCAATTTGGGCATATGTTTAAGCACGAGCCTCGCAAAACGTCACACCCTAGTGTGAAAACTCTGAAGTCAACCATAACACGCAATGTCGGCATTCAATGTCGAAGGACTACGTCCAAAAGGCATGCTCTGGCTTCAGGCGTCTGCTCGAGGATGTTATAAATAGAAATGGAGGACACATTGAATAAATTTGTTTGAAAAGACTTTATAAAGATAACTGCACTCGAAAATGTTGATATTATTGCTTGAATTAGATGAAAATGGGATTTGAAAGATATAGAACAAATTTTCGCATTATTTTTTGCCGCACCCTGTACGTGGCACTGGTCTGCCTGTGAATAATGTAACAAATGTTTATCGCTAGTGCACATATTTAAGGGACTGATTACCCTAAATTGGGTATTTGTTGTAAGTTCTTCTTCGGGTTAGTTCTTCAGAGAAGTTCTTCACAATACTTCAAGTAAGTTCTTCAGAGAACTTTATGGAAATACTGCAGAGAGCTTCAAGGAAGTTTTTCAGAGAACTTCATGGAATTAGTTCAGAGAACTTTAGGAAAGTTCATCAGAGAACTTTAATTTCTTTATTATTTTATTTCTGTATTTTTATTATTTTATTTCTGTATTATCGAGATTTTTAGCCCTGGGCTGGTTCATCTGCCGTCGTGGTCACTCAAATACCATAAGGGTATTTTCGTAACTTGTCCTTGGGTGAGATTCGAACTCTTGACTTTTGCGTGAGAGGTATGGATGTTAACCACTACGCCAGGGTTACCTCCATCAGAGAACTTCAGGAGAGTTCTTCAGAGAACTTCATGTAAGTTCTTCATAGAACATTTTCTGCTGCATATTCTGCTGCAAACTTTACGGTAGCGGAAATTCTTCAGAGAACTTAAGGGCAGCTTTGCTGGAAAGTTCAAGGAAATTTTTGAGAGAACTTCAGGAAAATTCTTTAGATAAATTCTGCAGAGAACTTCAGGGTAGTTCTTCTAAGAACTGCTGAAAAGGCTTCAAAGAACTTCAAGGAAGTTGTGCAGAAAGCTTTAGGATTTTTTTTACAGAGAACTTAAGGGAAATCCAAAGAAATTCTTCACAAAACTTCAAGTAAGCCCTGCAGTGAACTTCAGGGAAGTGCGTCAGAAAACTTTATGGAAGTTCTTAAGTGAACTTCATGGAAATTATGCAGAATACTTCAGGCAAGTTCAGTTCTTCTGAGAACTTCATAAAAGTTCTTCAGAGAACTTCAGGGAAGTTCTGCAGAGAACTGCAGGTAAGGTCTTCAGAGAAATTCGTGAAAGTTCCTCAGAGAACTTCAGAGGCGTTGTGCAGAGAACTTTACGGTAGCTCTTCTGAGAACTGGGGGGGGGGTCTTCCAGAGGGCTTAAGGGCAGTTTTGCTGAGAAGTACAGGTAAATTCTTCAGAGAACTTCTGCAAAGAACTTTAGGGAAGTTTTTCAAAGAAATTTATTCTAAGAACTGCTGGAAAGTTTAAGAGAACTTCAAAGAAGTTGTGCAGAGAACTTAAGGGAACTTTAGAAAAATTCTTCACAAAAATTTAAGTAAGTCTTTCAGATATCTTCATGGAAGTTATGCAGAGAACTTCAGAGAATTGCGTCATAAAACTTTATGGAAGTCCTTAAGTGAACTTCATGGAAATTCTGCAGAGAACTTCAGGCAAGGTCTTCAGAGAACTTCATGAAAGTTTCTCAGAGAACTTTAAGGAAGTTCTGTAGAGAACTTCAGCTAAGGTCTTCAGAAAAATTCGTGGAAGTTCCTCAGGAAACTTCAGAGAAGTTGTGCAGAGAACTTTACGGTAGCTCTTCTGCGAACTTCAGAAAAATTCTTCAGAGAACTAGAGGGTAGTTTTGATGAGAAGTTCAGGGAAATTCTTCAGAGAACTTCAACTAAATTCTTCAGAGAACTTCACGGAAGTTTTTCAAATAACTTTCAGGACATTTCTTCAAAGAACTGCTGGAAAAGCTACAGAGAACTTAAAGGAAGTTTTGCAGAGAACATTATGGAACTTCAGAGAAATTTATCACAAAACTTCAGTTAAGTCCTTCAGAAAACTTCATGGAAGTTATGCAGAGAACTTCAGGGAAGTGCTCCAGAAAACTTAATGGAAGTTGTGAAGTGAACTTCATGGAAATTATGCAGAGAACTTCAGGCAAGGTATTCAGAGAAATTCGTGAAACTTCCTCAGAGAACTTCAGAGACGTTCTGCAGAGAACTTAAGGGAAGTTCAGGGAAATTCTTCAGAGAACTTTAGGATTTTTTTACTAAGAACTGCTGAAAAAGCCTTCAAAGAACTTAAGGGAAGTTCTTCAGAAAACTCCAGGTTCCATTTGATATTTATTGGGAAATGCATTGTGAACCCCTGTAGATTTGCCCACTGCTCCTACAAAATATACAGCTGTTCACAGTACATTTTCAGGGTCGTATGTATGGGTGATCTTCGGAAAAACTTCAACCTATTAAGCGGATTTTCAACACACTAACCATGCATTTTCAGTGGCGGATGTATGAACTAAAAGATCAAAATTCAATCAAAACAATGAATTTTACGAGATACCGCTTGTTTTGCAGGGACCATGCATTTTAAAGTAATTTTATTTCAACTTTCTAGGTATGTGCGTGTGTCTGTGTGTGTGTGTTTGCAGTGTGTGCGTGTGTGTGTGTGTGTGTGTGTGTCAAAACATAGTAATTGGTGTAGCAACAACTCAGTAGCAAAGAAAGAAGCCGAGCAAAATTTTGCATTTTTTCCAAAAACCACGCGTAGTTCGATCTTTCTGTTACTTTGTCAATAATCAATATTTTTGGTTCTGTACCTGACACACTTGAGTAAACAATGTATGTTACTTATGTGACCAAAATGTCATGTTGATTAAATTTATGAATTTGGAGTTATCATAACATATGTGAAAAAGTCATTTTCTGGACAAAGCAATTTTAAAAAATCCGTAGTTCTGTGAAAAATTTCGGTAGCATGTCATTAAAAATTTCTCCATAGCTTTGAAAAAGCACAGAAAGCAATGTGGACGGCATCTTAACTGTTGCTTTCAGCAAGTGGTTGGACATACAGCTGGCGTCAAAGTTGACACACCAACATGAGCATTTCCCTTTTTCACCCGATACTGAAATATCGGTTGCAAAAAAGAACCGAGGTGAATTCGATCGTATTAATACGACATAGTTTGCCACATGGCGATAAACATCCCAAATAACTAGTGTAAGCCTCGGAAGTTAACTCCGAAAATGGTGGGATTCAGCATGAATTGGTTTTGAAAATTACGCATACAGTGTTATACAGTATTATTAATAAAATGTACCGCTTTTTTTTTGCACCATATTTCAGTGGGCAATAGTATCGTAAAATGGAATGCCATGTTGGTGCGTCAACTTCGCATTTTCAGTTAAAATCAAACGACGAAATGGAATTAGTTTAAATTTTGTCCACATTGTTGGGTGCATTTTTCAAGCTATGGAAATTTTGAAATATGTTTCCAATGCCAGAAATACGGATTTTTAATGTTGCTTGTCCAAAATGACTTTTTCAGTATGTTAAGGATAACTTAAATTATAAAATCAATCGCATACGAAATTTGGCCCATGAAGTATACATTAATATTATCAAGTTGTTATATTTTCAGCCAAAAATACGCTGATAACGATTGTGCTATAGGAGGTACAACATGGAGTTTATGCAAAAACAAAATTTTAATGGGTTTATTTTTGCTACTGAGTGTACTTGCGCATTTTGTTCTTTTGTTTACTGTGGACGATAGTTGCGGCAAGGGTGTCGGACAAATTAGCGCCAACTTGGCTGGTGTTACGGAAGGCCCAAACGTCTTAAGGACCAAGTGGGCGAACTGTCGTTTTAAGTTGATGAGCACAGATGGTGGTTTGCACTAAGCCTTCTTCTTGGTGACACTCACTGAAAAATTAACCATCACAGAAAATGCCTACTCGAATCCCCGACTATTACTTTACCCGCGTGGTCACAAATAGCGAAGTATCAGAGCTACCGCGATCACGGTCTTCCCAGTCAAATCACCAAATTACAGAGAGCTTGGTTGTGTCCCGCCAAGCCTTTAAATATCTTTCAAACAATATTTATCTTCATAAGCCATCCAATCTATGGTCCTTGGTAGCTAATATGTTGTTATGCTTGATGGAATAATAGCTGATGATACTTCTCCGATAGTGTAACGAGGGGTTACAAAGATTGTATTGGTGCCTTTTTTGAATTTCAATTGTTAAGCGTGCAAGTTCATAAAAAGTAATTTTTATTTACGAAGGTATTTTTTCCTTTTTTTTTTCATTTTATTTTATTTATTAAACTACGAATTT
>JASCZW010011525.1:0-31759 GCA_034211315.2 Aedes japonicus
ATCCCGGAGGCTGTACACGACGATGCTGACGAAGTTTGACTGCGTGGTAATGGACGACGAAACCTACGTCAAAGCCGACTACAAGCAGCTTCCGGGACAGGAGTTTTATACGGCAAAAGGAAGGGAAAGGTAGCAGATATTTTCAAGCACACGAAACTGTCAAAGTTCGCAAAGAAATATCTGGTTTGGCGCTATCTGTACCTGTGGCTTGAAAAGCGAGCATTTTCATAGCTTCCGGGACTGTCAACCAGAAATTTACGTGAAGAGTGTTTGAATAAACGTCTGCTGCCTTTCCTGAAGAAACACGGTTGTTCCGTACTGTTTTGGCATCTTGCCATATGGTAAAGAAGGCCATGGAGTGGTACGCCGCGAACAACGTCAGGTGGTTCCCAAGGACAAGAACCCTCCCAACACGCCAGAGCTCCGCCCAATTGAGAAATACTGGGCTATTGTCAAGCGGAACCTGAAGACCAAAAAAACTGCTAAGGACGAGCAGCAGTTCAAGGCAAACTGGCTTTCTGCGGCGAGAGGTGGACAGGTGGCTGTACAAAATCTGATGGCAGGGGTCAAGCGTAAGGCCCGGCAATTCGGACTTGGAAAAGCGGAAGCCTAACTGAATATTTTTCCTGAATTTTATACTAATTGAACTTGAAAAGAAATTTAATTTGATTTTTAAATAAACGATTTCACCGATTTACACGCGTTTTCCCTTGACCAAATTTTGACCGTATCACCCTTTATCATGTAAGGGTCCTTGTAGATCGACCCCATTGGGTCCCGTGACAGACACTACGCACTCCTCTGCAAGTTGTCTCAACGTACAGTTGTCACTTAGGCAACCGTCAATGTCTTTTTTTTTTTTTTTTTAATAATCATTTATTTGTACAGGCTCAATCGAATAAACTTTACAGAGCCAAATTTTCATACTTTTATACATCATTTATCTTAAAACTAAAGTTAGGAGGATAGAGCCGATTACTCGCGGCCGTCTCGAGGTTAATAGGAATTACAAATTACGGATGGGAAAGAGGGTGGGAATTTAAAGTATGGTTTACATAAGACATTAAATTTAAATTCTAAATTTTTGAAACACTTATAACTACACAACTTTTGGTTTTCTTTTTATTCGAACATTTTTGAAAGAGAAAAAAAACACACGAACACAGAAAAAAAAACTTATACTAAACATACATGTTAAACTAACTACAATCTAATGCTAATGTTAGTCAAAAACACATAAATGAGTTTCATGTACTCCAAATCACGTACAGCCAAAATATCTCGAATTGGCACATTGGGTTGTCTACCTCGAGCCCGAAGGGAATCATAAAGCCCCGATCTGACCTCACGATGCTCAGAACAAGACCAAATAACGTGATCTGCGTCCTGATAGCTTTGTCCACATTCACAGAGATTGCTGTCGCTCAGCCCAACCCGGTATAAATGAGCGTTCAAAGAATAATGATTGGACATGAGGCGAGACATGACACGAATGAAGTCTCGACCCACATCCATCCCCCTAAACCAAGATTTCTTCGACACCTTTGGGATGATAGAATGTTGCCATCGCCCCAAATCTCCTTTACTCCATTTATACTGCCAGCTGACGAGTGACTGTTGACGAAAAATAGGAAAAATTCGTTGAAGGCGATTTGTCGATCACAAATATCGCCTTCCATAGCGCCCACCTTTGCAAGCGAGTCCGCTTTCTCATTGCCCGGAATTGAACAATGAGATGGGACCCATACAAAGGTGATGATAAAATAACGCGAAGATAAAGCACTTAGAAGCTCCTGTATTTTCATGAGAAAATACGAGGAGTGCTTTACCGGCCTCAATGAGCGAATAGCCTCTATAGAACTGAGACTATCCGTGAAAATGAAGTACTGATCCGGTGGTAATGAGGCAACAATTTCTAGCGTAAAATGTATTGCCGCTAATTCAGCGACATACACGGAACAAGGAGCTTGAAGTTTACGGTTGGCGCTATAAATTTCATTAAATATACCAAAGCCTGCTGACTCCTCTATCAAAGATCCGTCAGTGAAGAACGATTTAGTGGAATCAACTTGGCCAAACTTTGCAGCAAATATCACCGGAGCAATCATAGGACGATGATGCTCTGGGATTCCACGAAGCTCCTGCTTCATGGATAAATCAAAATGAACCGAATTGTCGAAATCGGAGAAGCAAACACGATTGGAAATGTTCGGCGAAGGGCTGACATCCTGTGTTATGTACAAATGGTACAAGGTCATGAAGCGGGTTTGAGGGTTCAACTCAAGGAGCTTCTCAAAATTTTCGATCACCTGGGGGTTCATAACTTCACACCTGGTGAGGAGCCGGAGAGATAATTCTGTAAACCGATCCGAGAGTGGCAACATGCCAGCCAGCACTTCAAGACTCATGGTGTGAGTCGATTGCATGCAACCTAACGCGATACGAAGACACCGATACTGAATACGTTCCAGTTTAATGAAGTGCGACCGAGCCGCTGACTGAAAACAAAAACTACCGTATTCCATAATCGACAAAATCGTTGTCCGGTACAACGTTAGAAGATCTTGTGGATGAGCTCCCCACCAGGTTCCGGTAATTGTGCAGAGAAAATTGATCCTTGGCTGGCACTTTCGCTTCACATACTCAATATGGGATCTCCAGGTGCACTTAGAATCGAACCAGACCCCAAGATATTTAAATGACATAGAATGAGCTATCGGCTTACCCCAAATTTGAAGCTTCGGTTGTGCTGGGTTATGCTTCCTAGAAAAACTACCAACTCAGTTTTCTCCGTAGAGAATTCGATACCTAGCTCTAGAGCCCAAGTAGACAAATTGTCCAAGGTATCCTGTAAGGGTCCTTGCAGATCGACCCCATTGGGTCCCGTGACAGACACTACGCCGTCATCTGCAAGTTGTCTCAACGTACAGTTGTCACCTAGACAACCGTCAATGTCTTTGACATAAAAATTATACAAAAGGGGCTTAAACATGATCCCTGGGGAGACCCATGTAGCTAAATCGGGAAGCTGTAGAGGTTCCATGAGAAAAGCTCATATGTTTCTCTGACAGCAAATTGTACAAAAAATTGTTCATTAATGGTGAAAAGCCACAAGCGTGGAGTTTATCTGAAAGAACTTCAACAGATACTGAATCAAAAGCCCCTTTATGTCCAAGAATACAGAAGCCATTTGCTCTTTTTTAGCAAAAGCTAACTGAATATCTGTGGAAAGCAACGCGAGACAGTCGTTCGTTCCCTTACCCCTACGGAAACCATATTGAGTATCTGAAAGCAGGTTGTTCGTCTCAACCCATTTGTCCAGACGGAAAAGGATCATTTTCTCCAACAACTTTCGAATACAGGATAACATCGCGATGGGTCGATAGGAGTTGTGGTCGGACGCGGGCTTACCAGGTTTTTGAATGGCAATAACTCTTACCCGCCTCCAATCATCCGGTACAATGTTAAGCTCCAAAAACTGATTAAACAAGTTCAACATGCGCCTCTTCGCGACGTCTGGGAGGTTCTTAAGCAAGTTGAACTTGATCCTGTCAGATCCTGGAGCCGTATTGCCACACGAAAGGAGTGCGAGAGAGAGTTCTACAATTGAAAAAGGTTGGCTGATCTCATCTATCGAATTCGTGTTTTCGCGAGGAATCATCCGTGCCGGCACAGAATCTGGACAAACTTTTCGCGCGAATTTGAGGATCCATTGGTCCGAGTACTCTTCGCTCTCGTTGTTCGTAGTTCGGTTACGCAACCTTCGCGCCGTGTTCCAAAGAGTACTCATCGACGTTTCGCGCGATAGCCCGTTCACGAATGTTCGCCAGTAACCGCGTTTCTTGGCCTTGATGAGGCTCTTAAGTTCGCGTTCGAGAGCCGTGTATACTTCGAAGTGCTCAGGTGTTCCACGTCTACGGAAAACTTTAAACGCGTCGGACTTTTTACGGTAAACCTCGGTGCATTGCTGATCCCACCATGGAGAAGGAGGTTTCCTGCGAGATGACGTCCCTGGAACTGGTCGAGTTTGAGCTTGAAGCGCGCTGTCTAAGATCAGGTTGGAGAGGAAGTTATACTCTTCCAGCGGTGAAAGCCTTTCTACCGTCGTTACGGCTTCATCTACTGCTGTCCTAAACTTTGTCCAATCGATGTGACGGGTAAGATCATACGTGACGTTAACAGATTTCGACGGATTGAACCCGGTGGCAACCGAAATTTTTATGGGCAAGTGATCACTACCGTGGGGATCTTGAATCACATTCCATGTGCAATCCAACGATAATGAATTCGAACAAAGTGTGAGGTCTAATCTACTGCCAACTGAGGATGTACCAGCCAAACGTGTTACTTCTCCATTGTTAAGAACTGTCATATTGAAGTTGTCACAGAGGTCATATATCAGGGAAGACCGGTTGTCATCGTACAGTTCTCCCCAGCCTGTACCGTGAGAGTTAAAATCTCCCATGACCAACCGCGGAGCAGGAAGAACCGAACAAACATCTGAGAGTTGTTTTCGGTTAATGGAGGCTCTTGGAGGAATATAAACGGAAGCAATGCAAAGGCTTTTATTTTTAATAACAGCCTGACATGCGACAACTTCAATACCTGGAATAGGAGGAAAAGTCACTCTATAGAAGGAGTAGCACTTTTGATCCCCAAAAGTACTCCCCTCCACGTGAATCCTCACGATCAAGACGAATAATATTGAAATCATGAATCGGAAGATTGATTTCGGAAGAGAGCCATGTTTCACAAAGAGCGAATGCATCACAACCGGTAGTGTGAGCTAAAAATTTAAAAGATTCCAATTTAGGAATCAAACTTCGACAATTCCACTGTAGAACAGTGATCAAATCCCCGACCTCATTTGGAAAATTATCCATCGAAGGAAATGATAGCTGCAAGAATGGGCCACTTTAATGTTAATTTCTGCAAAAAGTTTTCACAGTGGGAAGCATTGCCATAACAATGCTTTTGAGAGGGTCAGAAATTTCGAGGTACTTAAAGATACCTTCGGCAATGTCATCAAATGAGAACAGCCCACTTGAGGAGGGGCTTCTGTTCTTAAAATTGGGGCTTCAGGGGTTTTGGATGTCCCCGGGAGAGATGGAAAGTCCTGGGTGTAGTTAGTACTACGAAAACCAGGTGGATTAGGATTTTCCTTTTTCCACCTTTCCTTGAATTGGGCAAGCTGGTCTCGGGCTTCTTTTCAGCAACTTTCCGTGGGCGGACGCGTCTTCGCTTCCTTGAAGCACCTTCCGGAAAGGTGAACGATGTTCCCTCTTCAGCCGAATCAAAGTCAGACTCGTCATCTGACAGAGGAGCAAAGGGATTTGTATTGGCATCGGGTGATGGTGAGGCTTTTTCACCATTTCAGCAAAAGATTGCCTTGAACGCTGTTTTAGCGAGCGTTCTAATTTTTCCCCGCGTTGTTTGTACGCCGGGCACGATGAGAGAGCATGAGGAGGAGTTCCTTTACAAAAAGCGCATTTAGGTGTGCTGTCTGCGCACGCGCCATCCTCATGCTTCTCCCCGCAGTTGGAGCAGCGCGCTTTATTGCCGCAATGGGAGGTCGTATGTCCCATCTGCTGGCATTTCTGGCAGATCATGACCCGAGGTACAAACAATCGCACAGGTAGCCGAAGTTTTCCCAACTCGACGTATTGAGGGAGGGCTGAGCCAGAGAAGGTCACACGAAACGAGTCTGATGGTGTAAACTTTTTTCACCCTTATTGGTCGACACTGCGCCAAGTTGGCGCACATCCAGTATCTTAACTGGTGACAGCAGAGGGTTCTTAAATCGACCAACCCCCGCTTCAGCAGGATCTCAGGGGTCAGACTCGTATCGGTGACCACACCCTCGATTTCAATACCCCGAGCTGGGATATATACCCGATACTCGAGTGTAAAGAACTGAGAGACAGCAATCTCATTCGCCTGCTTGAGGTTGGACACAACGACCCGAAGTTTATTCGGTCTTACTTTTATTATCTCGGTCACGGCCGAGAATCGCTTCGTCAGATCATCAGAAATCTGACAAACATTCAGAGGTTTCGATTTGGGCTGAAAATAAACAACCCATGGACCAGTTGAACTGTCTGGATAAGCACGTGATCTGGTAACTCTATGAGCTACCTCATCATTTCAGTGCCATAGATGATTCATCTTGCGATAAATCATCCATGGCTCGCTTGTAGGAGCTTATCACGCTCAACCACTAACGTAATTATCTACAATCAATCACAGATAAACAAACTAAACCTAAAAAAAAACTAAAACTAAGTACACTCTCACACACACTATCAATCACTCTCCACACTCACACACACACTACGATGAAAATGCACTTATCTTATATACTACTAAAAAACTTATCTTATATGTATCACGGATCTACTGCAGCTGGGCGACGAATGTGTGCTGACCGCCGTGAGTGACGCGTGTGACTAAGCGTGGAGCTGAACGATCACGATGATGTTGCTGGTCGGTGGTAGTTGGTGTATGGAAGAATGCACGCTTCACACGATGGGCTGCTGGTATGCGTGCCGTATAGATTCGGAACAATATGGCTTCTCGATCGTGGCAATATTGCTAATTGCAATTAATGACGCTGTTGCTCCACTTATCACACAATGTTCTCTTCTTCAGTAAATCAAAACTGATTTCACTCGCGACGATTCCACTGGCGATTGAGAAATTCCTTTTTCTGAAGACTAAACAACTCGTAAAAAGCTTCCAAAACAACGGAAAGCGGACCGAACGAACTGTACCGTTCGCGTGTTCACTGGGCAATGAACCGTCAATGTCTTTGACATACACATTATACAAAAAAGGCTTAAACATGATCCCTGGGGGAGACCCATGTTGCTAAATCGAGAAGCTGTAGAGGTTCCATGAGAAAAGCTCATATATTTCTCTGACATTAAATTGTACAAAAAGTTATTCATTATTGGAGAAAAGCCACATGCGTGGAGTTTATCTGAAAGAACTTCAGCAGATACTCAATCAAAGGCCCCCTTGATATCCAAGAATACAGAAGCCATTTGCTCTTTTCTAGCGAAAGCTAACTGAATCTCTGTGGCAAGCAACGCGAGACAGTCGTTCGTTCCCTTACCCCTACGGAAACCATATTGAGTATCTGAAAGCAGGTTGTTCGTCTCAACCCATTTGTCCAGACGGAAGAGGGTCATTTTCTCTAACAGCTTTCGAATACAGGATAACATCGCGATGGGTCGATAGGAGTTGTGGTCGGACGCGGGTTTGCCAGGGTTTCGAATGGCAATAACTCTCATCCGTCTCGGATCATCTGGTACAATGTTGAGTTCCAGAAACTGATTAAACAAGTTCAACATGCGCCTCTTCGCGACGTCTGGGAGGTTCTTGAGCAAGTTGAACTTGATCCCATCAGCCCCTGGAGACGTATTGCCACACGAAAGGAGTGCGAGAGAGAACTCTACCATTGAAAAGGGTTGGCTAATCTCATCTATCGAATTCGTGTTTTCGCGAGGAATCATCCGTGCCGGCACAGAATCTGGACAAACTTTTCGCGCAAACTAGAGGATCTATTGGTCCGAGTACTCCTCACTCTCGTTGTTCGTAGTTCGGTTACGCAATCTTCGCACCGTGTTCCAAAGAGTACTCATTGACGTCGCGCGCGATAGCCCGTCCACGAATTGTCGCCAGTAACCGCGTTTCTTGACCTTAAGGCGCTTAAGTTCGTGTTCGAAAGCCGTGTATACTTTGAAGTGCTCAGGTATTCCACGTTTACGGAAAACTTTAAACGAGTTGGTCTGTTAACGGTAAATCTCGGTGCATTGCTGATCCCACCATGGAGAAGGAGATTTCCTGTGAAATGACGTCCCTGAAACAGGTCGAGTTTGAACTTGAAGCGCGCTGTCTAAGATCAGGTTCGAGAGGAAGTTGTATTCCTCCAGTGGTAGAAGTTCTTCTACCGTTGTTACGGCCTCATTTACTGCTGGCCTGAACATTGTCCAATCGATGTAACGGGTAAGATCATACGCGACGTTGATAGATTCCGATGGATTGAACCCGATGGCAATCGAAATTTTTATGGTTAAGTGATCACTACCGTGGGGATCTTGAATCACATTCCATGTGCAATCCAACGATAATGAATTTGAACAAAGTGTGAGGTCTACTATACTGTCAACTGAAGATGGGCCAGTCAAACGTGTTACTTCTTCATTGTTAAGAACTGTCATATTGAAGTTAGTAGTCGAAGTTTTCCCAACTCGACGTATTGAGGAAGGGCTGAGTCAGAGAAAGTCACGCGAAAAGAGTCTGACGGTGTAAACTTCTTTTCACCCTTATTGGTCGACACTGTGCCAAGTTGGCACACACTAGTATCTTCACTGAAGAAAGCAGAGGGTTCTTGAAACGACCAACCGCCTCCTTCAGCAGGATCTCAGGGGTCAAACTCGCTTCGGTGACCACACTTTCGATTTCAATACCCCGAGCTGGGATATACACTCAGTACTCCAGTGTATAGAACTGAGAGAGAGCAATCGTAAGCCTGTTTCAGGTTAGACACAACGACCCGAAGTTTATTGGGTCTTATCTTAATAATTTCTGTCACGGCCGAGAATCGGTTCGTCATTTCGTTATTGGTTTTGTTTTGGCTAAGAGAAGACAACACATGGACCAGCTGAATCATCTTGATAGGCCTGTGACCAGGCGACGTTTTGAAACACCTCATTATTTGGCGGCATGGATGAAAGGCAATTACTAAAACACAATATACAATACAATTCAATACATTAAAGATTAAGCTTAACATATTGAGGGGAGGAAAAAAAAACAAAACACTTATCTTATTCGTATTATTGAGCTGCTGCTGCATCCTCAATCACAACATTCCAAAACTTGGGAATCTTCTCGTAAATAGCACGCGCAATAAATCAACGCACGATCGTGGTCATGCCCAATAACAAAAGACAACCCTAGCAGCACACTTGTTGCTATAGAGATGATGTTACTCCAATGCTACTCAATTCAGTCAAAATCAAGTCGCTATAACCAAATATAGCGGTTTTTTGTTGCTAGGGAATGCGAGTGCTTTTCTTTTGAACACCTTTCGTGACTGCTGCATTCAGTACCTACACTGTATAGCGAATCAATAGTGTGGGTCATAATTAATTATAACTGGCCCACCACACGCACTGACTAAACAAGGCGTCGTTTTTGCATTAATTCGCATTCTTTATTGTAAGTTGTAAGCCCTGTCATATAATGCTGCACTCAAAAGTTGGGATGGTGGCAAAAAATGCAATTAGATTTGGCAGTCATATCTTGAGATTTCCACATGATCAAGAAAAGGAAATTTGGGCTATCGTTGATCGACAAAGCGTTTTATGGTAGAAGCGAAGCCATGCAAGTGTGTGCGCGTGACATTAGCTTCATTGCTGCACTATTGATTGCCTCGAAAATTAAAGCAAATATATGGCTTGCTAAGGGGGGATGTACAGTAAGGACGAGGAAAAAAACTCATTTTTGAAAAAAAAAATTCAAGAGGAAGTTTTTACCCAAATCTGTCGAAACTTTTTTACAATCATAAATGTTTCCATGTAGTATACAAAAATATTTTTTTCAATTTTTTTTTTCAACAATATGGCGGCCGTTGGAGTGCGTTGAAAAAGTCGTTGTATTTTGCTTGTGCAGGCTCTCCTGGTCGTAGTGTTGATCTGAAACGTGTTAATCCAAAAACATTACATTAATTACATTTACAGTTTTTAGATGTATTAAAAAAATAAACAAAAAAAAATTTGCACTTTTGACGTAACTTTTTTGAAAAAATCCACATTTTTCCGGCGTCGAAAGTTTTAAGCGTCCCTTTATAGCTGCTGCGCGCGAAAAAGGCGAAAAGGCGCGAGAAACACTTGGAGTTCGAATTTCTATCGTTGGTTCGAGTACCACTGTACACATGCCCTTTTCGCTCAATTTTCCTAAAACATCTGCCAAATTTCCAAGCCTACCGCACACTAGCGGAACTATCAAAACTTTCTCTTCATATCTTTCATTCTAGCCAAAAAAAAACATTGTTGTTCACTCTTGGTGCCTCATGGTGATGAGCGAACATCTCCTTCTTACACCAATAACTATGTTGCATTTTTCTCCAGGTCACGATCCATTACGAGAAATGAAACAAAACCATCCGAAATTGATGTAGAAGGAGATGTTCGCTCATACATGAGGCACCAGAGTGAACAACAGCGTTTTGGCTGAATGAAAGATATGAAGAGAAAGTTTTGATAGTTCCGCTAGTGTGCGAAGCTCGGAAATATGACAGATGTTTTAGAAAAATTGAGCGAAAAGAACATGTATACAGTGGTACTCGAATCAGGACATTTTGCCTAACATCCACTGCGGGGTAGGTTGAAGGAGCACGGACTAAGTCCGCCACTCAACAGGCAAAATGTCCGGTTGAAAGACGCTCATATACACTGTGAGCTTGTATAGTTATTCTAGCGATCTATTGGTGCACTCTGTTTACCGATGCGCACATGGGAAGAACTCTCTCCTTTTTGGGTTTGTTTGATTCGCACCGACTGACGATCACTAAAGTCAGTCGTCAGTCGGTGCGAATCAAAACAAACCCAAAAAGGAGAGAGTTCTTCCATGTGCGCATCGGTAAACAGAGTCACACAATAGATCGCTAGAATAACTATACAAGCCACAGTGGTACATGAGCGTCTTCCAACCGGACATTTTGCCTGTTGAAGGCGGACTTAGTCCGTGCTTCAACCTACCCTGCAGTGATGTTAGGCAAAATGTCGTTGGTTCGAGTACCACTATACACATGCCCTTTTCGCTCAATTTTCCTAAAACATCTGTCTATGTTTCCGAGCCTGCCGCACACTAGCGGAACTATCAAAACTTCTCTTCATATCTTTCAATTCTAGCCAAAAACATTGTTGTTCACTCTTGGTGCCTCATGGTGATGAGCGAACATCTCCTTCTACATCATAATCGTTACTCCTCGCACGGAGAATATATAACATAACAATTAATGTACATCCGAAATTGCAATACAATCTATGTAGATTTTTTATTTTGGATGTATAGACGAGTCCGCTAAACAGGTAGAACTTTTATGTGGTATTAATGTCTTATGTTTTGCTGTTTGCATCACCTTCATCATAAACACAGTTTTCAGTTAATTCACACTTAAGTAAAATAAACAACCAACAACCCCCATGATCAACCCAAACGCGTTTCGAACTAAATATGGCACCCTGACGGCAGTAATAACTATAAAAAAAAACACTGTACGACATGAGTTGAATTGCAATCATGCAATCCCATTCCGTGTCATTTTGATTTCTTTTTTTTTTAATGAAAAAAACAACCAACGAGAGAAACTCTTCAAAAGTCCATGAGTTCCAGTTTGCTTAGGGTGCGCTTTCTGCAGCTCCTGTGAAGGAGACAGGTTGGATTCCAAGAGGAAACCATATTCGCTCTCGCCGTGATGCCGTGACTCAAACAAACGGTGGGTCCCTTCGGATAAATATTGGAACATGCACTTGTTCATATTGCAGTCGGCCGTCGCAGCTGCCGCCGTGCCACTTGGACGCGACCAGGCAGAAGGAGGCAAAGGGGACGATTTTAATTTAATCTCATCCCACGCAGACGCCCCAATAGGCTGATGCAAAATTTAAATATTTGCTCCCTAAGCTTAATCGACGCCAATTTGGGTCCTGATAGTCTCCAACAAATTTTAACACATTTTGTTTTAATTTGGCTTTGCACACGCTATTCAAAGTTTGTATGGGAATTAGTATGAAGAATCCAACTTACATTTCCAGATCCCTAACATCTTGATATTATGTCCTAAACCAAGTCTTATATACATTCATATAGTGTAAGTTGTAAACTATCAAAAGGCCGAAGATACCTGACGTGTAAATTCTATACAAAAATAGTTATTCAATAATACATAAAATACACACTTTAAGTATGATGTTTTATTCTTATTTTTGTTTTCTTATTATTTATGTGTTTTTTATATTTTATATTCATATATTATATGTATTTTATTTTATTTATATTATTATATATATTTTATATATTTTATATTTATATATTTTATATACATTACATATTTTTACTCTTATTATTATATTTGATGAATAACTTTTTTGTATAAAATTTACATGTCAAGTATCTTCGGCATTTTGATAGTTGACAACTTACACTATATGGATGTATATAAGATTTGGTTTAAGGACATAATATCAAGATGTTAGGGATCTGGAAATGTAAGTTTGCGATTCTTCATACTAATTCCCATACAAATTTTGAATAGCGTGTGCAAAGCCAAATTAAAACCAAATGTGTTAAAATTTTTTGGGGACTATCAGGACCCAAATTGGCGTCGATTAAGCTTAGGGGAGCAAATATTTCGAATTTTGCATCACCCTACGCCCCAACCTTGAGACTTGAAAGCTTCACTTCAGCGCTCACGGTCAAGATTTCTTTCAATTGCAGCAGGTTTGTTCTGCGCAGACCGAGTCGTCGTCGTCGTCGTCGTCGTCGTTTTGTCGACGCCAGTGGAGTTAATGGTGGTTACAATCTGCAATGCGTGAGACAGGGGACACACGTCGCTTCGGGTGAGTGTGGTTTGTAGTACTTCTTTTTTCTTTCTCTCTTTTTTAATTTTGTAGGAACAATAATCGATTCAGGGAGCGCCATTTCCGGGTTTCACCAATCAAGAGGAATTTGATTTAGAGACGGTTGGATAAAAGTAATACAGATACAGTTAAATAAATCTTTACAAAACTAATCTGATCAAATCATTTTATCTACTAAACCAAAATATCTCACTGAAACGTTCAAAAGAGTCAATCTACAGTGGGTTGACTAGATGATCGGTGTAGGTATTTTTTTTCGAAATTCACGTACGCATAACTTTGTAAAAGAATAATCAATTTTAAGGAGAACAGAAGCATCGAGCGAAAACGAAAAGGTTTATTCGACAAAAATGCACCCATATATTAACTCACATAAAAGGTAAACTTTCGTTGATAATTAATATTAATATTAACATATTTACTCACGAAAATTAATCAAATTACCTTTTTTTTTTCAGGGGATGCAAAATTACTACTAATTTACAATTTTTTTTATTCCATTTCTTCTGCACTCTTGAATATCCCCAGCTTCCTTGTCACTTCACCCATCAAATGATTAACAACAGATTTTAAGTAGTTTTTACCCAAAAGTTTTCAACTTCAGCTCAATTTCAATAGTTTTGGGATATTTGCGAAGTTTCTTCTTGATGATTGCATAGTCCTTTTGTATTGGGCAAAGTTCCGATATATAATAAAAAAAAAAAAAACTTCTACCTTAGACTTGGCAACGCAATATGATTGCAAAGGAGGTTGGCGAAAGTCGTCCTTGACGTTAGTTTCGTCATCCATCCATCCATCCTTCTTAGTGTAAAGTTTCCGGGCATGGGTTTTCGCAGTGATGTTTTGCTTTTCGTTCCGGTTTGGGGCTGTTTGAACCTTGTAAACTTGAACCCAGCACGCCTCGTGATTTTCTGCACGAAAACAAATGATGCCTTGGATTTTTTAGTTACATCTCGAATGAACATGTTTGGACGGTTCTTGAACTGTTGCACCACTTTTCTAGCCATTTTACTGTCCATTGGACCACTTTTTTAATTTCTTCGGGAACTCGCTCCTTGAAGGTTTTTATCACACGAGATACAGTTATATTTGCAATTTCAAGCAATATTAAGTGCACGCAATTATTCCACGGAAAAATTCTTGTTTCGACGACATGAACAACTTTACACGGAACTAAAAACTACCTAGCTTCTTTTGACGCAACCGTAAACTATCGTTCAATAAGTTAAATTTAGGTAAACTTAGATTAACCTATTGTTAGGTTAACGGGAGTTAAATATCAAGTATGAACCTACTTGAAACCTGAAACAATCCTAAAAAAGCCAGCGGTGGATAAAATTAAGACCATTATACCGGCCAGACAGTGAATCTCAGATGTTTCTGTTCTCGGTGGTATATTCAGTATCTTCCTGAGGAACTTGTTCTGATCTCGATGAAGTGACAGGTGGTGTGTTTTGGCGAAAAACTCCCAAACTAGCATGCAGTACTCGATGACTGGGAGTATGATTTGTTGGCAGACAGCAAGCTTGTTCTTCGAGAATAATGTAGACCTTCTGTTGATCAGTTGGTACAGTAGATTCAACCAAACGTGAAACTTTGTGACAGTTTTGTCAACCTGTTCCCTTAAATTCGTCTTCTTGTTTTGAGTCACTCCTGGGTAGATAGCTATTTTAATGCTATTTTTTTATAGTTTAATTAATTTGGCCTCAAAAATAATTACATTATAATTGTTTCAAACTTCGTATGATAGGTGAAAATCTAGAGCTTTCACATCCATACTATCATTAGCATCAATGAAATTGATGTAGGAGATGAACAGTTTTAGGAAGTCAGCTTACCTGCGCACAGTGGCATAATTCTGAAAAAAGACGGTCAAAAACATTTGCACTCTTTTTTCATTATTTTATCGACTAGGTGTTTAAAGAAGAGTTGCTCAAAATTTTATTCCGCATCTTTTGAAAAAACACCCTTAACCTTTCATAAGGGCTTAACTACACTTGGAAATTCTATTTTTTTACAGATACGAGATAACGGGTTGTTGTTTTCAACAAAGTTGTAGAACAAGTAATTTGATGAAAAGTTGCTAAAGACACTAAGATTCTAAGGCCTAACGTTAAAGAGATATAAATGGTCTTCTTTCAGCACTACCTTGAAACTTGTTTTTTTTTTAAATAATTAGTACTCTATTCAAATTTGACGATTTCAATATGATCTATGAAATTGTAGGAATTACTAAAATACACATTTTTGCTGAACAAATTAATGCTCTCCGATGACAAAGTTTTGATATATGGTGGTTGAAGTGTTTGTGTGACGTCATAATCAACCTCCTCAAAAAGGGTGGGCGGGTCCTAGCGGGATCTTAAACATATTGTATTTAAAAGATTATCTTATGAACAAGTATTCCTGAAATTTTCAGGGTTGAGTACTGAAGGGTACCTAGAAAAATGTCAGTTTGAAATAGTACAGGTTATAAGGCAATTCATATCTCGCATGTGAGGTAATGTTCAACATATTAAAAAAAATATATGCGGGTCCTGGTGGGGTCTCAAATATTAACTGTATTTGGAAGAGTATCTTATGAACTAGTTATCCTGAAAAAAAATTACGTAGTATTGCGGGGGGTGTGAGGAGAATTTCAGAAGTAAGGAGGAGACATAAAATTTCAAAGAGTTTTACAAAAGGGCCTATTTGATTTTGTTTACATGTTTGTAGACAAAATCAGCTAGGTTCTTTTGACAAATTACCCTAGATCAAAATACGAGTGAAGGCATTAGATCTTAAACAGGTTAAAATATGTTTCGTTATTTATGAATCACCTCAAACTATCTTGCTCGTGACGTCTAGTTTTGGGTTTTGTTTTTTAATCAAAATGGATTCGATAACGCCCGTTTCTCAAATAGATAATATTACACTTTTCAGCATATTTGTTTTTCTTTTACTAAACTTTTTTGTATTAGGATTTTCGTTTCCAACGCTGAAAATTTCTGGATAACTATGCGATAATCTGCGAAATATTAATTGGCTTATAACCTGTACTATTTCAAACTAGCGTTTTACTAGGTACCCTTCTGTACTCAACGCTGAAAATTTCAGGAATACTTGTTCATAAGATAATCTTTTAAATACTACCTGTTTTAGATCCCGCTAGGACCCGCCCACCCTTTTTGAGGTGGTTGATTATGATGTCACACAGACACTTCAACCACCATATATCAAAATTTGGTCATCAGAGAGCATTAGTTTGTTCAGCAAAAAGGGGTATTTTAATAATTCCTACAATTTAGTGCTGAAAGAAAACCATTCATATCTCTTTAACGTTTGGCTTAAGAAACTTAGTGTCTTTAGCAACTTTTCATCAAATTACTTGTTCTACAACTTTGTCGAAGACAACAACCGGTTACCACGTAGCTGGAAAAAGTTAGAATTTCAAAGTGTAGTTAAGCCCTTATGAAAGGCTAAGCGTGTATATTTCAAAAGATGCGGAATAAAATTTTGAGTAACTCTTGTTGATGCATCTAGTCGATAAAATGATGACAAAATGGTAAAAATGTTTTTGACCGTCTTTTTTCAGAATTGTGCCACTGTGCTGCGGTGGGATATTTAATTTAAAGTTAGTCGTAGTCGGTCTCCGATGGGTATCTAACATCTACCACGAATGAATGAAAAGAGTCTTCGTTCGAAGATGAATCCCTGCTTGCGATATCCGAGGACAATACCTGTGATACAATTTACGACGATTTCCTTTCTCGTGGATGAGCATATACAAGAAGCTCTTCTGTTCGCGAGTTAAAAGTGGGGAGCCAATGTATTTTCTAAACTCTGGTCCATTGGTTGGAGGGAGTTCTCTCAACTCATGGCTCCGCAGAAAAAAAACGGTGGATGAAATCATCGGTTGAATTTTGTAGAAAGTTTGGAGAAATAAACTGAAGTTGTTGCAAGTTGCTTTCACATCAGGAAGATCGGCGGGACATGTCAGTGGGTTTCCGTTTTCTAGAAACAGCAGGAACTTGTAGAAAGGTGTCGCTTCGATCTCCAGCAAGTGTCGGGTAAATAATAGCTCTTTGGATTTAAAGACAGGTTGCTGCAGTTTTAATACTCCTTTTTCTCGTTGTCGAGCGAGATAGTATAAAGGGTGTTCCGATCAAAATTTGGACAAACAGTAATGTGTGTGAGTCGATCAAAGTTTTTATTAATAAGTCAAATTCTTTTTCTTTTTGAAGTTTAGTTAAAACAGAGTACAGAGAAAATATTTCCCCGAAATGAGGAGTGTGCACGTTGTTTTAAATGCACGATGAAAGGAAATGCGTCAAGATCCAGTCGACAAAATTATGATCGAAACACCCTTTATTGATATACGAGCCAGAACACCTATTCACAAGAAGTTACACATGTTTTTTGTTAATTTGGCCGTATGTACAGCCGCTGATGGAAGAACCGAAGATAGGTACCACACCTTATGTCGGTTTCGGTTATCGCCTTTGCGGAACTGAGTTCGTCCTAACAGCTGTCAAAACGTATTTTTATTTCTATTGGGTTGGATCTGGATCCGCTCTGAATCCGACCCAACATCGATGAGGTTTGCTTTCAACTTTTTTTTGAAGCTAACCTGGAGTCACCAATACACACAAACATGAACTGTCAAAATAAAATGTTTATGGTTTGAACTAATACCATTATACTTACTCTGGATCCGTTTTCGTTTGGTAATTGAGAGTCAGAGTCAGGCCTGACCCAGGTTTAAAACCGCAAACGACATGAAAAGTGGCGAATGTTGAGAAGACGAGAAAAACTTTTCGTGGAGAGGGAGTGCCCGCATCGAGTGAAGACAAACGGTGTGGGAGAACTTGTTTCTCATCGCGTCCCAGTTTAGCTTGACCATCAGCCGAATAGAGTTGGCGAATATAATGCACAAAATCTTCACGATGTCAACTGTTTGTAGCCAAGAATCGATGTACTGGTGTCGCACAGTCTACTGAGAGTGTTTTCTGTAGATTGAGTTTCGCGCCACATGGCCAGAAATTGAACTCAATATGAGAGGCCACATTACTCAGTCTCCCATGCTCAGTTTCGTAAAAAGTAAACTGTCTCAGTCCATGAGCGACTCTACTTTTTACGAAACTGAATCGCAGTTTTCATGAGACTAAGTAAAGTGGCTTCTCATATTGAGTTAAATTTCTGGCCATGTATGGATCGTTGATTTGGACAAAATTAAGTGTTAATTCTCGCTGTATGGCAAAATCTTACCCTTACGTACCTTACCAATCAGACTTAGGCCGGCGTGGCCTCTTTTGTACACAGAAGTTGTTTCCATTGTAATCGGTCCATAGCTGTACTTCGCCAGACTCGTTGTCTGCGCTACTACGGACCAGATTTTCGCGATTCGGCAAGTGCTGTAGAAATGTCGCGAAAACAACGTGCCCACACATCATCTTTTCATCGATTTCAAATCAGCGTATGATACAATTGATCGAGACCAGCTATGGCAAATCATGCACGAATATGGATTTCCGAAAAAAAAAACTGACGCGGTTGATCAAAGCAACGGTGGATCGAGTGATGTGTGTCGTCCGAGTGTCAGGGACGCTCTCAAGTCCCTTCGAATCCCGGAGAGGGTTACGGCAAGGTGATGGATTGTCGTGTTTGTTGTTTAACATTACACTGGAGGGTGTGATTCGAAGAGCTGGGATAGATACGAGTCTTCAGGAAGTCTGTCCAACTATTTGGCTTCGCCGACGACATTGTTATCGTAGCACGTAACTTTGAGACGATGGCAGAAACGTACATCAGATTTAAGGCTGAATCTGGTAGGATTGGGCTTGTGATTAATGCGTCGAAAACAAAATACATGAAGGAAAGAGGCTCACAAGAAGACAATGTTAGCCTCCTAGCACGAGTTCAGATCGACGGTAATGAAATCGAGGTAGTAGCCGAATTCGTGTGTCTGGGCTCATTGGTGACCGCCGATAACGACACCAGCAGAGAAATACAAAGGCGCATTATGGCTGGTAATCGTGCCTACTTTGGACTCCGAAGGACGTTAAGATCGTGCGCACGAACAGGCACCTAGGTGGCAAAATGTTCTCCGAAAGTGATTGATAACTTTGTTGTGAATTTGTCGTCCGCGCGGTTAACGCCAGCTGAGCATGATTTGCTCAACAAGGGTTTGAATTTTGCCACCCCCCCCAGTGCGCGCCACTTGCTGACATCGTAAATAACATTGAAGGCGCCATACAGTACAAAAATTACCCATCAAAGTCGGCCCTCCGTCGCGATGTTGAGAGGTGTATTTTGGGTATAGCGGAAAAGCAGGACAACCCTTGTGATCTGAATCAAGAAATTGTGAATGCGATCCGACAACTGAAAGCGCGTGACGTCGTCTATTCTCGTGCAGATAAGGGAAACGCTGTAGTGGTCATGAATCGGCAGGATTATGATTCTAGAGTACTAGATATGATCAACTCCGGTTCGTACGAGGAGATCAAGTATAAGAACGGAAAGCCAAAAGACCCTCTTAATGCAATGATCGAGGAAACAAACCGCACACGGCAGAAAGTTGCACGTTTAATGGGGGTTGACAGACTCGGAAGGAAATTTCACGTTCTGAACTCAAAGGTGGCGTCACTTTACTGCTTGCCGAAAATTCACAAAAACCCGTTGGCAATGCGACCCATTTCATCCAATATTTACACTCCAACTGAGAAAATGGCTGCCTGATTGGTGGATGAAATGAAGTACCCAGTGAAGCACGGAAAAAGTGTTAAAAATTCCGTAGAGCTGGTCGACAAACTAAAAGGTACCGAAATGCGGCGGGGCGAAATTCTCGTATCTTTCGACGTCACTGCGCTGTTTCCAAACGTGCCGGTGGGCGATGCACTTTGCAGTCTGCGTAAGCATTTGGAAAGAAGTCGAGCTCCACCACACTGCATCGAAGCATATCTTACCGTAGCTGAAGTATGCATGAACCAAAATTACTTCATGTTCCGAGGTAAGTGCTACAAGCAAACGTTCGGACTCAGCATGGGCAGCAAGTTGTCACCACTCTTGGCTGACGTTTTCATGAGTGATTTGGAAGTAGAACTCGAAAAAGAAAAACTCTTCCCCCGGGTCTGGTGGCGTTACGTCGACGACATTTTTGCGATATTGAAGGAGCGCTACCTGCCGCAAATAATTGATCTGCTGAATTCCCGACATAGGGTGATTAAGTTGACGGTCGAGAGACTGATGGAAAACTTCCATTTTTTGACTTGTCAATTACCAGAAAAGTCGACGATATTCTGAAGTTTGGCATTTACCGAAAACCGACATCCACCGACCGCTACATCACCTCTGATTCGAACCATTACGGTTCCCAAAAACAAGCTGTTTTTCACTCAATGGCACACCGGCTCTTTAGTATACCAATGGAGAAGGAAGAGTTCGAAGCTGAAAGGGCGAAAATCCACGAGGCCGCTGAACTGAATAGGTATGATAGAGAGTTTGTCAACAAAATCATCCGAAAACACGAACGCAAAAAACATCGACAAGACGCGACTACACTTCAGCCAGAAAAATCCGAGAACCAAAGGATTAGTTTACCGTTCTACCCTAAGGTTACTAACGCCATTCAGAGCATTGTGAAGGATCATGGTTTTCAGGCGGTCTACAAAAGCAACAACACGCTGAAAGACATTTTATGTGCCCTCAAAGATAAGGTTCCGAAGGACGAAATGTCGGGTATTTATGAAATCCCGTGTAAAAATTGCCCGGCGGTGTACATTGGTCAAACCCGCCGAAAATTTAAAGTCCGCTTGAGGGAACATAGAAACGCCGTTGATAACGAAAGGCCCAATGAGTCAAGCGTAGCATCACACTCTACCGGATCAGATCACAGAATAGATTGGGATCATGCGAAACTTAAAAGTGCGTGAGAAAGGTTTCCCACCTGAATGCCTCTGTACATCGCAACCGCTGAGCAGCCGCTGATGAACGAGGACGAAGCTCCTATAGCTTCATCTCTTTTCCACTTGACGAAACGGCAAATCAAATAGATCCAAGTTGAAGCAACTTATCATTAGCAGTTGAGAAATAATAACATGAAGTATATACAAAATGACGGCTAAAAACCGTGAAACGAGTGTTGGCACAATCAACTTAGTTGAATTTAAATTTCTTGAACACCTTTCCGTGTTTATTTTTGACACAATCTACTTCCAAACACTCTTCCGGTAAGGTGATTAAGTTCAAATACGCCTAATTTCTCCTTCCGCCAATATAAACCAGTACCCTCACATGGAGATCCAACCGACTATCAAAATATAACAGAGTGATTATAAATTAAACCAAGGGCCGAATCTTCCGATTGCTAATTGCTCTACTAAATCTCCCGCAACAACAGATCCATCATCCAAAAGCAGTAACCTAATTTTTCCCCCCACAACAGCTGGATCGGTTAACTCAATGATCGAAACAATCCATTTGGAACACAATTTAAACTACCTTTCAGCAGGGCATCTCCGCGGAGGTGGTTTGGTTGGCGGTCGGAATAGCCGAGAGCCTTAGCTTGGAAGCAACTCCCTGTGCGTCATGTTAAACATCCATTTAAGTGGATTAAAGAAGAACGAAGAGCTTAAACGAACCAAATGGAGTAAACGGAATGAATTCGAGCGCTCCAAGGCTCACCCACCCATCCGTTTCGTACAGGCTCAGGGTACTCTCCGTGTGCAAATAAAACCATTTGCATGTACCTGAAGTTCGCAGTGCCAGTGCACAAACCAGCGAAACGAGGCCGAATTATTACTTTGCAAAACGGCTCAGCTGCCTTCAATTGCTTCATTAATTGATTAAAAAGTGCTTATGGGTTAAAATCGGTGTGTTTTTCTCTCCTAAAATGGTGCGGCTTGTAGATATTTCCCACGGCTGGTAGATGGAATTATTCACTTACGAATTAGGTTTATGAGGCAATCTAGCAATTGAAGGCAGACGAAGGTTAGGTCATTTCGAGCGAGTTTGCAGTTTCAGCCCTCGATTCCGTTACTGGCCAGGATGAGCTGCCAGCCGTTATTAATCAGTGTACATCTTCTAGTCGCTACCGAACCATGAAACATTCTGTCTTCACCACGTGACGCTTCCAACCGGCAGGAGTCCTGTTCGGCTTAATGATGACGATGATTTCGCTCGGCCAACAGAAACAGAAACAACAATGACAGACCATAAATGAAGTCCCCCTTTGCGTAGGAAACGAAAATCTTACATCCCACACCGTGCGCACACGATGGCCAAACGCGATGAGATGTTTACTCTGGCAAGACTAAATCTTCCGTGCAACTCGGAATGTCGGCTACTGGTTTCAAACCTGATTGCAGCCGTGATCCGCGCAAAAAAAAGGAGGGAATAAAAAACAAAAATTGTTTAAATTAAACACGTATGAATAAACATCGACTGGTCTTTACTCACTCGCCCCCTCCATCCCCGGTGGTGAGCTGAGAGCGCTGACTGTCAAGTGACAAAAAGTGACCACTTCTACTCCGAACGAGAGCCAAGTGCAAAGAATAGGCAGCGAATATATATGTGCGACATAAAGCGACAGGTGACTCAAAAGCAATTTACCTGATTTGCATATTAAATTGAATTAAATTATGTTGTACGCGTAGAAGATTTTCCGCTCCTGGCCATTCTTCGAGTGGTTCCGTGCGATTGCATGTCAGTCTTTCATCGATGCACTCCGAACCGGCCAGGACATTGGCAACTTCTTCCGAAGCGCGCGTAGGCAGGTAGCAATCTCCACCTCATTAGACCTGTCGAGAGTAGAAGGGAGACGAGCGGCGCACCAATCGAATCACCTTGCTGGACATGTGCGTTTGAGACAGAGCGCGAGAAGCCGAAAAAATTTGCATAATACAAATGTTGTTGAAAATGAAGCGTTAGCACACTGTTATCATGGTTGTTGATTTCGGTGTCCAACTTGCCCACAGCTAAAGCCGCACACACTTGCTGTTTAGTATCGCCATCTCGTCTCGACTCGGAGAATTGTTACCTGCGCCATGTGTGTTTGTGTTTGCTTACCGGCTAACTACACCTCCTCCATGTCTGGTTTAACAGTATTGCGAGCGCTGGGTGGCTCTAACGAGATGATAAATGGCTTAAGTGATTGCTTCCGTTCGGCGATGGTTCGCCGTTCGGTTTGTGAGATGTATACTAGGTGCTAAGGTCTGTTAGAATGTCTCCACGAATGGAACCTGCAAAGCGATGCCTCCGGGTGCACCTGACATGTGAGCAAGTCAGTACTCCTAATGTGTCTAATTGAGTATTGCTATAGATGGGATGGTTGATTGTCAAGGTAGTGACAGCACATCGGATGTGATTGGGCTCGCTACACGGGTCGTTTGGTTGATGATTTGTGTCCCGAGTGCAGATGAGTGACTAGATTTATGAACGCGATTCCTTCGAATGAAACCGTTAATGCTGGTGCGTAATTCTTCAGTTGTGAATTTTTATTGTTGTAGTGTTACAGTTTTTTTTTTCGAAACAAAAAACAACAATTTTCATCAAAAACTGATCAACTGAAATCTTTTTTTGTTCAATTCATGCATTTATGTATATATGTATGTAAGTGGGAAGCCACCATCCTAGCGTGGGCCTTGCCCTGCATGCGGTTCCACTTAACAGAAAGATCATGCTTTGTTGCACGTTCTAAATTCAACATACATGATGATCTGATATTATAATATATAACAATGAGAAAAACTCAAGAGAGATATAACATTGGAAATTTATGCAATGTTCTTTGTGAATCCTGTGGTGTGCCTGATAATAATTTGCATAGAGCAGCATGATTTCTCTTAAAAATTACATAGAGTGCCAAAAATCAAACGAGATTGGGTTAGAAATATCATGAAAAAAATGATGAACACAGATATTGAACATTTTGATCACTTACTACCATGGATCATTAATGGAAAAAATCAGCAGAATTGCGCAGTTTTGTGGTTAGGGATCCATACGTTAGCTTGGTGCATTTCAGGTGAAGCAAATGGTAGTCTTTTCTGTTTTAGTAAGTCAATAAGAGAAGCAAGGTGGAACAATAAAAACATTTTTAAGAAATGTTTTGGACATTTTTTTAACTGTGGCTTCTTCTTCTTCTGTAGCATTACAAGCTTATTGCTTTCACAATCAGCTTATTGCTTGCTCACAACTAAGTGTACTAAATGCACTTCCACAGTTATTAATTGAGAGCTTTCGATGCCAATTACTATTTTTGCATTAGTATGATTGTGAGGCAAGTACAATCATACGCTATTGCCCAGGGAGTCGAGAAGTTTTCCTTAACGAAAAATTCCTAGACCAGACCGGGAATCGAACCCAGCCACCTCCAGCATGGTGTTGCTTTGTAGCTGAGCCTTTACCGACAGAGCTAAGGGAGGACCCCCATTAATGAAGCTAGATAGTACAATTTGTGTTGTGTTGTTGAATCATGAGCGTTTTCACGATTTGCAGCCGAGAGTTCTCTGCTCGCGAGAGGAGAGCGAACAAATAAAGCTGCTGTTCATCATCCCCCTATCGTTTCCTTAGGAGAGTGAATGTGTGTATTTTTGCCATTGCGCTTTCATCTCTTCATGCTATAAACCGAACTATTATTGATTGGCGAGGAACCAACTCGCATGGTGAGTGAGTACCGCATGAGCAGCTGACGGGTTTGCTCATTGAGTGAATAATGCTGGTTGAACAAGATGCTACGGGTAATTCGCTTGCGTCTAGTAGGTGCATATCAGCGGCGTGCAACCAATAGATGGTTTGGGATTTTTTTTGTCACCTCCTATTTGCTTCCTTAATTAGTAAAGCTTGTTGTTGGGATAGTGATATTGGGTTTGCATTATTTATATCTTGGCGTTAGCTTGTGTCGCTTTTATGATGCATCTCTGGTGTAATTCATAAAGACTTTATAGAAAGAATTTATAAAATTAGTGTGCATCCGGCCATCGAGATTCGTGAGAATGGTTTAATTTTCGAGCTGGCTGATTAGCACGTGCGTGGACAAGACTTTTGTTTGCATCTGGCATCGAATACATATTTAAATGTGAGCAAACAGAGCGCAGTGTAAGCCAATATATGAATTACATCTCAGCATTGTTATAAAAATATGCAGTTCCTCGATAGTTATGTCCATGAGTTCAAGATGTGCTGTATTTTCTAGTGAGTTTTGGGGTGTACATTTAGTGACTTTTTTAAATGTATATCTTGAAACATATCAAAATTGTATAAAATAATCTGTCTCCACTTCTATTTCACGTAAAATTGACTTATCTTCTGCATCATATTCAAGAAGCGAAGTAGACGATTAGGAGATTTTAGACCACCTTCCGTACAAAGTATATTCGATCGAAACTATCATAAATTATCTTTCTACGATTGTAAACTATTGAAAGTAACGCAAATTTAAGGTGATGTTTTAAAATACAGTTGTGAAGGCTAAATTTACTACATGCATAGTATTTCAGTGATTTCCATTTCAATGTTGCAGTGAAGATTTCAATGTAGCAATGAACTATGTTGTAGTGAACGATAAATAAGGGGTACACCTTCGCAAACTAAATCATTGGTTCGGTATTATTCAAGCTGTGCGGAGTGGCGGGGAGCTAATATTGGATTGGCAGCTTGCGGTGGCTAATACCCGGGAGGGTTCACTGGCGTGCAACCATTGACCAGGTAGCTGATAACTCTATTTTTCTAGGCAACTGTTGCTAGGCAGCCATGAGTTTTGTGATGAGCAATCGGTTGACCAAACCTATGACCATGAGGAGCAAAATAAGGTGCTTGTGTTGATCCTGATCTTAGCCAATTTTTGGTACGATGCAACGAATGCAATAATCTGCTTCTGCAAAATACCAAGGAGGTTTAAATTCAAATGTGCACCATATAAAATTTGTCTTTTTCAGGACGGCCAATTCCATTTTCCTAGTTAAAAAGTTTGTATGAATTTATCTTACATTTTTCAAATTCAGATCTAAAATCTTGGCAGTTGTCAGCCAGTGGCGAATTAAATAGTTTTAGTTTTCCTTTAGTCGTCGCATACCTAGAGCGTAGTGTAAAATTTATAGAACGGCACTAAAATTTAAACTGTGTCTTTATTATTCTGAAGTGCAAATACAGAGCAGGCTTACAGCAATGGTTGCATGCCAAATAGTTATTAAAAAAATGACTACCGTAACGTAAAATTAAAATACTGAACGCTAATAACTCGATCATTACTTAATTGATTTTTGAGATTTATGCTCTAGACAACAAGAGGTTCTCACGACTGAATCCTAAAGGGTTTGAGTTGCTTAGTGGAATACCTGGAACACATGGAAGAATAGTGTTTTCCATTTAATTCCAACTACCTTTGCTTATCTTGACTGATACGCGTATTTTGTCTACAATGTGCAGACTTCTTCAATGTCTCGTACTAGTCGAGTTATTAGTAGACGAAAATTGTAGCCGCGTTGTAGACGAAATACGCGTATCTGTCAAGATAAGCAAGGGTAGTTGGAATTAAATAGAAAAAACATTTTTTCTTCTTATTTCTAGTTCTCACGACTGCTATTTTATTTTGCTCAAGTATTTACAATTTGAAAAAAAAGGTGCATATATTGTATGTTGTGTATTGCATTTCAGCGAGTATCAAGAAATTTCCCATCACGGATAAGATTTTGCTTTTCTCACGTTGAATTCCGAATTATCATTCTCTGTACATGCCAATTAGTAATGTGATGAACAATTGTTCTGTTGTGTTAACAATTTGCGTTGGCAAGACTTTATCATCCAAGGAATTCCCAAGTATTGTAAAATAATCTTAAATATTTTTTTTATTTTCGTGGTTCACGCTGCGAAAAGTTTTATAATATCAATGATATTCTGTATTAAAACCAGCAATAAAAATTATCATTCCCCGGCTTATAATTTTTATTGTTGAATACAACAATAAATCTTTATTGATTTGACACAGAATTTTTTTTTTTTCAAAATATTTCAAAAAAGCAAAGAAAAAAATATTATGTTGAATTAACAATATTTTTTTTATTTACAAAAAAAAAAGAATCTCTTTGAAACAAAAATAAACAGTTGCTGCCAACAATTTATTTCTTTGAAACTAAAATAAAAAATGTTGCGGCTTTAATGTATGTTTCATGAATGCAGAGCTTCTCTTTGTTTTATATATATTAATTGTCAATTTCATCTGATTATGTTTGATTTTCGAAATAAAATTTAAACAATTTTGATTTGGCTTAGTTTTAATACAATAAAAAAATTAATTATGCAAACAGTCCAGCTGCAGAGAATTTGTGATTTTGTTTTTGAATTTGTTTTGAAAGTCATCATTCATCTCTTAATTAAAGTGAGTGCTAATGCTGAGTATAAAGGAATACAGATATTTATAATATCAGTCTACCACTGAAAATCCATTCCCGAATGAAGATAGCAGAAAAAGCAAGATAAAACTCAATAATATATATACATTTATTTTCTAGTTTTTACTTCAACCGTTTCTTTAATAGTTCCATATATGTATATTATGATTCCAGTATTCATGTATTCGTTCTAATTCATACACTGCGCATTAAAGGCAAACGCATGACGACCAAGACGCGATGCGAAATCGATTTTAAATTGATAATTCTGTTTATTAAATTATATTTTACTCGCTCAGTTATCAGAATCTTCATCACACTAGCCGCTGTCCTAACGTGGCCCGTCAGGATTAGCATTACAACGGAGATCAGTTCCTTGTTTTCTCGTTTCTGCCATTGTCTCACACAAGCGGCGGCATTGCTGGAATTTCCGAATCAGACAACTGCTAGCGATCAACTGAGTGAGCGAGAAATTGTTTGTTCAACAAAATAATGCTCCAGACTGCGAGTCAAACATTGCATGAGTCATTACGATCGTGCTCAAGGTCTAGAGAGAGACAGAGCTGATTCTTATGAACTTATTTCTGGTTTTCCTTTTCTCGCGGTGAGTCGAATCACCATATCGTTCAAACCGTCGCGCTCCATCTCGTTCTGCAATGCTGGAACGAAGATGAAAACTGTGAGTTATCTCTCTCGAAAACAGGTATTGAGCGTTCGTTGAGGTGAGTATATACAACATTGGGTACAAATAGTGTGAGAAAATGACAAAATGTGTGAATGGGTGAATTTAAAGGGTGCAGAGTGAGTGAATGCGGTGAGTGTGCTAAATTAACCCCGAGTAAACCGCGGGTAAACGGTTTTTCTTAACGGAAGTAGGTTAGGTTAAGTTAAGTTAGGTTAGGTTAAAATATGTCATAAAAGAAAAATGTCAAAAGCAAATGAGAAAATGTGGCACTTATCTTTAATAGAACTCTGTATGTAACACTCTGTGCGGCAGACAATATATAAAATAATAGTAAATACAAATAAACATACTGGCCGTATGAAGAGGCACAAAAAGGGTTGGACGAGTACCCAGAGTACTTACCGGAAACCAGCGGGATTAGGAGAAGTCTCCTTCACTAGTATGATCCAGCAACAACGTCAGTTTGGCTCTCCACTAGATTGTTTGTTTGGCAGAAAGTCGGTAAGAATTCATATATACGTTGGGTGGAATTGTTCAATTATAGAGGCACGAGACCTTGACGCCTTGATTGACCGCCCGAGTTGCTTACCTCCGTTGTTGCCAGATTCAGCTCGTTATTACGCCGAGAGAAACCAGCAGATGATGCGTGGACTAGCTATAGATCTTCGTATTGTAAAAACTGGTGATCCCAAACTAAACGTACGCGCCGGCCCGTCCGAATCTGGTCAGAAATGAAAGAATTAACTTTTTTTTCCCTTGTGACTGGCACCAGTGGCTCGCTGCCTGGGTGACAATCTGCTGACGCCAGGAACAATCCACCACTGGACTACAACGACTCATGACTGAACCGGATGTTTGCTTCTTCCAGAAGGAAGACGTTAACGGTGCCGCCTGAAAGCCACACAAGGCGTCAATGGGGTTGAACCCAGACCCACTGGGGCCGCAGTAACAAATGCGCTTTCCCTGCCACCACCGACCTTCCAGTAGAAGGTGAAGATATTGAAGCAACGAAAAAAAAATCCGCGCTGGTATTGGAAATAAGTCCACTGCGCTACGAAATCTATAAGTTTGGATGATAACAAGTTAGGTAGCAGCAGGGTTCGTTTTGGATTAACGACCAGCTGTCCAAGTGAAATATTTCAATGTTGGTGCCGAATTCCGATTTGAACTGATTTAAACCAACAGATAGGATGCTATTGGTGCCACTCACAAAGATGTGATTGTGCCTTTCGTCGAGAGAACAAGACAGTTCATCTTCAACGCCTCAGAGCCAACTTGGACCGATCTACACCAACAGCATTGCAGATGTCTGACTTTGAGTCACACACAAAATGGGACAGTGGTTCATTTGTTCCAAGATAGGGTGGCCCGACGAGCTTGACGCGAACGAACTCAATTTGATCCACAATTAAATGGGCGATGTTCGATATCATCCACTCCATTGTCCTAACCGGAACTTCGGTGATGCCCGTGATGCACCTCCATCCCAGTATTTTAATGTCTGATCAGTGAATCACGTCTTTCACATATGTGAATGTGACAGAAGAAATATAGTATACAGTAAAGTGTATGTACCGAGCGATTGACGGCAAAATGTGCCCAGCCTGGTATTTCTGAAGTGGAAAACATAGTTTTGCATATAAAAACTGCTAAGCGACTCCATGAAAAATAAATTAAAATCGTTCCTTAAAGACGCAACCGTGACTCCATATAACTTTCTTGCCAATATTTATAAAAAAACTGGAAATGATAAAAAATTTGGTACTCGGTCGATGTGGTCCATGATTTGCCAATATTAATTTTTTTGCAATAAGGAGGGCAAATTTTTGGTCATTACATATCCATGGGAATGATCGTGAAAATTGAACGTTAGCGTGTTGACAAATGATCCGCAATTAGCTCTGATGGCGTTCCAGTGATTTGCACATGCTGATCATCACCTTTGAATATTACCTTTGTGCAATGAAATCATAGGCCCATGTACCGTCAAGTGACAGAAAATGTTCCGTAAAACGATTAATACACAAAAATTAAGCTAAACAACATCAGCAGGTTTAAAAAGATATGTAAATTACCAAACGTAATTCTTCAGGACCAAAACAAACCTGACCTTTGATACGGTCTATACTCGTGGGCAACTAGTAGTACAAGTCAACCCAAGAAGTATTCCAAAAATATACAACATTTACCTCATTCATACAGCATTAATTTTGGCAGTAACGCGGAAATAAATTATATTTTATTATCTAAAAAGCATTTTGTAAATGGGGGGCCGGCACGTTGAAAAATTCAATAAGTCACCATCGCGTAAAAATTCAAAACGATTAATTCTACCATATCAATTTGGTGATTATTATCTAAACATTTCACCTGCATCACACTGCCGCTGCTATATATCTATCATTTTTTATGTGTACTAAGTCGGTGCAGCGTTACTATACCAGCTAAATGAATGAACCATGCAGGCAGCGCTGGATAATTTTTTGAGTAATAAAGTTCAAACTTCTATCAGGCATTTTCTTTTCTCCAGACAATATACAGTTTGTGCGGCAATTACCTCTGGATAATTCACGCAAGTTGGACTTGTTGTGTTTAGATCCTATAATAAAAAAGCTGTTAACACATTAAAAAGCACATATTTTGCAGATCCATTTGTAGTGGTTCTCTTCTTCTTGCGAAATTGTGTTTCGGCATTTGTATACACGAGCGGAAGAGAAGCGGTCTCGAAAACAATCTGTAAAACTTGTCCAAAAATACCCTGCCACCATAATTTTCCTCGATCAGTCAGATAGACTGATCAGATAAAAATCCGTCGAGTGAAATAAAAAATCACAACATGCCCTACATATTAAATGTGGTTTCTGTTGTAGATGGTTATAAGTTATGCTGAAATTAACGTTGTGTGTGAAAATTATCCCCCCCTTTCGGAAGACAAAGGGTGTCAAACCACCATAGAAATATGTGTACAGCAAAAAATCCACAGCCCAAGGTGGTTCATTTCTTTATTGATTCTCCGAGTTATGCACGAAAAACATTCATTTCTATGGGCCCTTAGTAAGGGCAGGTGATTAATATTCTGCAGGAAGTATCTATCATAACAATTTCCATACCAATTTGATTCATTTATGATTAGTTCTCGAGTGTAAGAAATTTGTGTTTGTTGCTTGAGCCCCCCGCCCCCCCCTTCAGAAGCGGAAAAAGTCTCCTGTCAATACATAAAAATTATTCTCCGTAAAAACTTCCATATGCAATTTGGTTCCATTGCGCGGATTGATTCTCAGTTATTTTTTATATTTGTGTTTCATTTGTGCCAGGCACACCCCCTCTTCAACAAAAGGAGAATTATAAAATTAGCATTGAAACGTGTCATCTACAAAAACATACATGAATTTGTGATTCAATTTGTGATTGAATTAGAGTTTATACGATCTTCTTATTGTTTTTGAAAGCATCTTTTTTCAGGGCGAAGAGAATCTCGAAACATCATAAACCTTCTTGTATAAAACCTCACACAGCTGCTACAGCATTGATTCTTGTAGGATCTAAAACTACGTAAAGCATTTCTTGCCTACAAAACCTCCATGAAACATTGATTCCATATCTCTTCCTTCAAGTTCTCAGGTATACAAGTTTGCATTTCATTTTGAATCAAATTTCCCCATGCTGCGAAAGGAAGGACATAATCATAAAACAATTTTTATGTTAAAAACCACATACTAAATTTGATTCCATTTATGCCAGTTAGTTCTCAGATGTTACAGAATAGTGTGTTCATTTACGTCAAGACCACCCTCTCCCCTTTAGGAAGAAGTTCAACTAACATAAAATATTTTTGTCTTAAAAAACCATCATATCAATTCTGGTTGCTTGATTGAACACAAGTTATACTGAATATTGTGTTTTGTTGTGTGGGATCCTTATGGCGGAAGGTTTCTAAAGCTGTAAAACGCCTACTTAAAACTCTTTTGTCTCCATTGGTTTCTTTTGCTTGATTCGTTCCTCGTTGTATGAAAATTTGGTGACTCATTTGTATGGGAGCTGCTACCAGAGCAATATAACCC
>JASCZW010011526.1:0-31748 GCA_034211315.2 Aedes japonicus
ACAGGGTGTCTCAAAAATAGGTGTCACTAAAACAAAATGAGATTACGACGAAACAAATCAACCAAACCATGGCATTATGTTTTTCATTTATAAGAAACATGTTAGAGAAATAAACCATATATTATTCAATTCGAATCTCTCGCCCTTTTTCCCTGATGCAAAAGCTTTGTAAGCCCATCGTTGCTGGAACGCATGATTTTCTGAGGAATTTGGTCCCAAATATCAAGCCAAATGTTTCTTGAATCGATCTAAAATAAGCCCTTTCGTAGGGTCTATATGTTAGACTATAGTAATCCCAAACAAAGTAGTCAAGTGGGTTGAGATCCCGTGAAGATGCAGGCCATTCCCAAGCAACACACAAGTTTTATAATAGTTGAAAATACTTCACATATGACTAGGATTTGGTTATAAAGAAGCTAGCGTGACATAAAAGCACTAAGATGTGTTACTCTGGGTTCTTCGTCTGTGATGAAATTGGACAGATTTTCCGCGCACCACGCTTGTGTTTTCCTTGCCTTGTGAGCTTGAGCAGAGTCCTGTTGGAAACAATATGTAATATTCAGTGTTGATTTTTACGTTAGGTTCTTTTCTTTTCTTTGTCTGAGGAGCCTGTTCATCGAAGCAGGGGGAATTTGAAATACGGCTGGATTACGTTTTACCGGCTTTCTCACACATTTGATTTTTTTTCTTCGTTCTGGCAGTTCGTCTGGCTTCCTCCTCCTGTCGAATATGGACATTTTCAGTTTCCTTGAACCGTTTTGAGGTACGAAAAACCAAACGCTTACTCACTCCGAACTGCGTTGAGCTATTGCATATCTGCCACGGTCTAAGCTTTTGCAAATGTAATTTTAAAGCTTGCTCTTTTATGGCTTCCATGGTAGCTGATAAATATAAACTAATGGAATCGCTTATTTATATTCAGCATTAAGCTGTCAAAAGAATACAATCAAAACGGGTACGATCAATTCCGCTGAACCCACCATTAAAAAACCAAGACTGAAAAAAGGTGACACCTATTGTGAGACACACTGTACACAACTTGTATACAAGGATCTCAAAATCTTGTTTTGTCAAATTTCTTTCACTTCTATCAAAGCGTTTCATTTCGATTTTATGAACTCGTAAAATGCTGATTTGAGACTCATTCATATTGTCTTATTATGTTTACACTTACTCATGATGACAATGATCAGGATAATCAGTATATCTCGTACCTTCCTGAATCAATCAGTGCTGTTACAATTAATAACATATCACATAACGAAATTCTACTTTCAATAAATACTTTGGATGCTTCTAAGGGAGCTGGATCCAATGGTCTGCCGCCAGTTTTTCTCAAAGCAATATCGAAAGAGCTAGCTAAAGCTTTGTTTTTGGCTATTCAATTCATCCCTTGAAACTAGTTTGAAGGAATCTTCTCTGATGACGATTTTCAAATACGGGCATAAAATCAGACATAAAAATTTATCGTGGAATTATCCTTGAACATTGTAGCGTACTCTGGTCTCCATATCACGATTCACATGTAAATCGTATTGAATTAGTACAAAACCAGTTTTTGTTATTTTCTTTACGGAAGTTAGGATGGGCGAGCTTTCCATTGCCGTCTTATGATTCAAGATGCATGCAAATTCAATTTAGACACACTTAAAAACGAAGATAATTGGCTATGGTAGCCTTTATAAATGCTGTTATTGCGCAAATAGTATATATTCCAGTGATTCTAGAAAATATGAACTTTTATGCTCGTATTCGCGGTCTAAGAAATAGAAACTTGTTTTATATCAACAATCATAGAACAGCCTATGCCAAAAACGGGCCATTAAATCGAATGATGTCATGCTATAATACATGCAGTGAAATAATCGACATTACTATGGGCAGAAATTCACTGAAAAAAAATCTTTTCGAGCCTAGCAAGTCAATAATAAAATTTAAAAAAAGTGAAATGAACATAGATGTTAAAAATGAAATTTAATCAAATTGTCTGCTACCGATTGACGACAATAAATAAATAAATGAATAAATAAATAAATAAATAAATAAATAAATAAATAAATAAATTAGTAACTAAATAAATAGATAAACAAATAAATAAATAAATAAATAAATAAATAAATAAATAAATAAATAAATTAATTAATTAATTATGGTCAGTAGAAAAAGCATTTTAAAACGATTTTGCTTCCAGTAAATGCATAAAACGGCAAATTGGCACTGAGGGAAGTCACCATAAATAATTACTCAAGTAGGGGTTTCTTAATAACTCCACGGGTTTGGGAGAGTTTAGAGACCCTCGTGGTCTTAACAAAAATATGTAGGATTAAGGATTGATTTCTTACTAGCCTTTAAGTTCGTCTCTAAATCCTACGTTTATAAGCCTTCTACGAAAATAATTCGACGCCCCCGGGCAGCTTACAACAGCTGGCCTTAACCTAAGCCATGGCCGATGAAAACAAGAATGACGGCATATTCAGCTCATTCGTTGCCTTGGTGATCAGCTTTTCCCGTTTGGTCACGAATCGATTAAAGTAGGATTGGTTTCTGAGTGAGGACTAAACTCTTCGCTGTGCTGTGCTAAAAATCTGAAGTTTGCTTCCGAATACAGAAGGACGCATTGTCATAAAAATAATAGATTGAAAAATAGTGGAACTTTAAGATCCGCTTACGTCAATTTTCTATTGTTCATACCTTAATTTAAATGTTTTGTTGTTGTTTTTATTATTATGACAAAAGGACTACGTCTGTGTTTACAATACTAGCGTACACGTTGGGAATGCGAAAAGTTGAGCTTCACGAAATATGTTTATATTTTCAAAAATGTTTGCACCAATCGATCGGAACATTCACTATGTGTCGATTTGAATATTGTTTTTTTTTATTTGAGAAATACATAAAAGGAAAGCGCCGTCAAAACAAAAACCAACCAGTCTCGTGCATAACTATTCTAACAGTAAGAAACAAGTTCTCATAAAATTAATGACAGTATGAAGGAAAATATAAATACAATTTTTTTATTATGTTGTGCGTAGCTTCATCTAAGAAAACTCACTCACAAATTAGCAGTTTCATGAAGTTTTTTTCAGAAGCAGATAATTTATCATCTCCATGCGATATCATCTCCATGATAAATTATCTGCTTCTGGAAAAAAAACTTCATCAAAGATCGCTACTTCCGCGCTGGGAGAATACAAAAATAACAATCAAAAAGTGTAAGCGTTTCAATTATTAACAAATACTAAACAACCTCTCAAACTGTTGCTTTACATAATATTTAATAAAAATCCCTATACCCAATTTGGCTTCTATTTGAATCAGTGAGTGACCCCAGTGGTTTTTTTATTTTAGTATTTCAAATAAACGGTGTGTATATATTTTCAGCCGTCACTGTATACAATCTATTCTGAATAATTTCACTATTGCATGTGGATGTTAAAAACATGTTTTCAAGTTCATTCAACAAGTTCATCTTGGATGCAACATAAAGGGTGATACGGTCAAAATTTGGTCAAGGGAAAACGCGTGTAAATCGGTGAAATCGTTTATTTAAAAAATCAAATTAAATTTCTTTTTCAAGTTCAATTAGTATAAAATTCAGGAAAAAATATTCAGTTAGGCTTCCGCTTTTCCAAATCTCGAATTGCTGGGCCTTACGCTTGACCCCTGCCATCAGATTTTGTACAGCCACCTTGTCCACCTTCTTCGCCGCAGAAAGCCAGTTTGCCTTGAACTGCTGCTCGTCCTTAGCAGTTTTTTTGGTCTTCTTTAGGTTCCGCTTGACAATAGCCCAGTATTTCTCAATTGGGCGGAGCTCTGGCGTGTTGGGAGGGTTCTTGTCCTTGGGAACCACCTGCACGTTGTTGGCGGCGTACCACTCCATGGCCTTTTTACCGTAATGGCAAGATGCCAAATCCGGCCAAAACAGTACGGAACAACCGTGTTTCTTCAGGAAAGGCAGCAGACGTTTATTCAAACACTCTTTCACGTAAATTTCTTGGTTGACAGTCCCGGAAGCTATGAAAATGCTGCTTTTCGCCACAGGTACAGATGGCTTGCCAAACCAGATATTTCTTTGCGAACTTTGACAGTTTCATGTGCTTGAAAATATCTGCTACCTTTCCCTTCCTTTTTGCCGTATAAAACTCCTGTCCCGGAAGCTGCTTGTAGTCGGCTTTGACGTAGGTTTCGTCGTCAATTACCACGCAGTCAAACTTCGTCAGCATCGTCGTGTACAGCCTCCGGGATCGCGCTTTGGCCGTCGTATTTTGTTTATCATCGCGATTTGGAGTCACTACCTTCTTGTAAGTCGATAGTCCGGCTCGTTTTTTGGCTCGATGCACGGTTGTAGACGATACACCCAGCTTATTTGCGGCATCTCGGAGAGATAGGTTAGGGTTTCGCTTGAAACTACCGGCAACTCTCTTTGTCGTCTCAGCGGCTTCCGGTTTTCGATTTCCCCGATCCAGACTTCCTGGCTGTCGACAAACGTTCCCCAAACACTTTAATTACATTTGTAACGGTTGATTTTGCAACTTTTAGCGATTTTGCCAACTTTGCGTGCGAGTAGCTCGGATTTTCGCGATGCGCGAGCTAAATTTTGATACGCTGCTCTTCTTGCTTGGACGGCATTTTGACAACTGAAGAGTGAATTCCAAAATCAAAATAGGAGCAACATTCTACACACACACCTTCAAAATGAGGGGTGTTCAGTTTTTTTAAATGCAAAATTGAAAGAAATACGTCAAGTTGATATTGACCAAATTTTTACCGTATCGCCCTATATTTACAAACAACTAGCATACACGCTATTTCCAAACAATCCAAAATTGACTACGTTTGCCTCAAATCAGTCAATAGTATGACTACTCAAAAGTGAGTAAAGATAGTTCGTAGTGGTAAGATGACAAACAGTCAACATCGGTATTTTCGTAAGTGTTGGCTGTTCTGGTACCACGTTTAAACCAAATATGAGTGGAAAAACATCCTCAAAACTTTTTCAAGACCAGACATGTTTTGTATTTCATCCTCACGACTTCTTTACAACAAAGTTCTTATATTCTTGCCAAAGAAGATGTTTCTGGTGTTACTTGGGTAAGCCGTTCTTTTCTATTGTTTTTATTTTGGAGCACAACACCAGATCACTCTTCAAATGTAAATTATGTTTTTGACATTTTTTAAAGTATTACTCAGAACTTTACGTGTACTTCAAAAGTAGGCAATTAGTTCAACATAGATTGTGAACTTTTGCGCTGATAAAAAAAAATACGGTTAGTAATTTGATTAAAGTTTGTGTTAGAGATTTTCTGAAGTTCAAGGCAAGCTCTCAGTTAACAACATATGAGCTTGATGGTTGAGTTGATTTGCAACAATATACTTTCCTTGAACTTTCAAGTTGTTTTAAATTTTAATGACACTTTAGAGACGATTGAGTTCTGCCTGTATTTAAAGTGTCTTGTTATTCAGCAAAAAAGTTCCATGGTACTCAATTTCAACTAGAACTTCTAAGTGCTCGTCTCAAATAAAATTCAAACTTTTGGTTGCTTGGAAAGTACATAAAAGTTTTGTCTCATTAGAAAAAGTTCCCAGGCTAAATTTAAGCTCAACTTGGACTTCTGTTAATTCGACCCCAAAGCGGTCAAAGTTTGACTTTTGTGACCCATGAAAAGTTTCCCAAGATTCCTTCCCCCCCCTTCTCCTCCCCTTGTTCCAGAGGAAGTAAGGAAGCAGGAACTTTCAAAGTTTTCCAAGAATTGCAGGATTTGGTAAGCGATTGAGCTCTACCTCAAGGAGTGTATACATAAGCGTCTGCTTCTACGGAAGCATCCCAAAGAGGTCAAATCTAAGGAAGTTATGAAAATATAGTGGGGTTACTTACAGAAGAAGCAGCAGCCAGATGTTGTACAGAACCTAATGGGTGGACTCAAGCATAAGGTGCGAGCGTCCGGTTATGGTATTGAAGTTTAATGAAGTAAACATGACAAAAAGCTTACTAATGGGTTATTTTTTATTGTCTTGTAACAAGCATATGTGTTGCGTCCAAGATTGGTAAGATGATTCGCGTGTAGTTTTCGTTATTCGTGTTGCTTTTGATAAAAACCAAGCAAGTGTTTTCATTTTCGTGAACGATAAAATATCCCAGTAGGAGCCAGTAGCAGAACTACCCATTCAAGAACTAAGGAATCCACCACCAGATGTCTCCGTCCCAGCGATGAATGGACCGCCATAAGGGGGGCGAAAGAAGGGTTATTGCGTGGAGTTAGTCTTGTGATCTTCAAAGACTACGGTCGTACCAACGAACAGTTCTAAACATCGAAGCAAACGGTTCGGTAGTTGAAACACAGAGAACAGACATCCAGGCTCAACCATTTTTTTCCCAATTTACTGTGTAAATTTTCAAAAGCAAACCGTTGGAAAATCCGTGCCGCCTACTTTAGGTTTCACCAAACTAAAATTGACAGCCTATTAAATCTCAAGGCGCGCAAATGGCGCCATCAACATAAGAATCACCAAAACTAACGGAAACAAGCTGTAATTTTAAAATGGCAGTTACAGAAATTTACACACGGAGGGCACTCTAGCTTGGATGTCTGTTCTCTGTGGTTGAAAGAAGTTTGAATGGAAGACATTTTGAACCAATTGGATAGCCAGGTAATGCACCCACAGGACGCCCACAGGACCTCGCGGTTTGACCGTAATCCTTACGGAAGGAACTTGATTAGGCAAACTCGACCCCACCAACCGCCGGTGGTGCTCAGTCGCCGTTCGCCAACTTGATTCCCCCCGTTATTCTGCGTGCGTCACCGATCCAGGCAAACTAAGGTACGTTTTGGTTTGTCAAGGTTTCGAGTTCGTCAACACACTTGAAAGACGCACGGGACAGGCTGAGGATCCACCGAAGCTGCACTCCAATCCTAGCGAAGCCGAGTGGAGTGCCGAGATCCCTGGCCGAGGAATAACAGCAGCAACACTTGACGGACAGGAGACAGGTGGAGGGACCCCGAAGAAGAGTGAATATACAAGAGCTGAGGTAGAAGTAGGGATTAAGAAAGTGGAAGTTCGTAGCCAGTGAAGGGAAGGACACAGAATAAAAGTGTGCACAAACTAGTAATAAAGTACGAGTTTTGTTTGAAGCGAACGTAAAGTGTTTCCCTGGTTCGCGGTTTGTTTCGAGCCGGCCCTGAGGCTTGAAGACGGAAGTCTTATCAGTGCTGGGAGTAACACCGCACTGGCACGTTACAGGTTTTCGCTGTCGACGCCCTGGATACGGAGTTTACTGAGCCAAGATTTTAGAAGAAGACAACCTGCGGAGAAAAGGAAAGTTGGAAGGCGACAATGGTCAGCAAGTTGAAACTCCACGAGTAAAATGGGACGTGGGAGCTTGTCAACCTGGATTAACTGCTGGGCGAAACCCGGTTGAATGTCCCTGGGTATACAAACTAAAGAAGAACGCAGCTGGAGACATCATCAAGTACAAGGCTTGTCTGGTCGCACAAGGATATTCCGGAAAGTACGAAGTGGACTACAGCGAGATTTTCGCAACGGTACGCAGTGAAAAACATGGTGTGTTGTCTGCCAGAAAACATTTACGGGCTCAACATTTATGGAATCAACGATTGCACAGTGTCCTTCTGGGGATGGGCTTCAAGCAAAACGACGCTGATCCGTGCCTGTATACAATGATGGTACATGGGAAACGTGTCTACCTGATAGTATTTGTGGGTGAAATTTTGGCCGGTCTAGAGGATGAAGCGAGGGTCGAATCAGTGTAGAAGGTGCTGGAAGCATTACTTTGAAATTACCAATCAAGGAGAGCTCAGTAACTTCTTCAGGCTCGAGTTCGAGAATGAACATGGTACAGGGATTTGGTAAGGGTGGATCGCCCAGCACACTTTTCTCCTGTGCTATTTTACTTAAGTGTGTCTACAAGCGTTGCAATGTTCTGGATGTTCCCCGAGTTGCTAGTCCAAATTTTTAATTTTCTCTCTACCTGGCAACTAGCAATGCATATTGGCAAGGTTGCTGGCAGGGATGCCATATTCACAGACATGTCTGTAAATTTTCAGACTTTTCATTTTTATTGCAGACTTTTTTAACGATTCAGACATTTAGCAGACATTTTATTTATGTTGCAGACTTTTACAGACATTTGAAATATTTTTAAATTTCAAATAAAGGTATTCTCTGAAGTTCGGATTTAAAACGTACGAGGATCTGAACAGTATAGTAGATACGGTAAAGAAGCTTTGTTGAAATATTTTAAAATGTCGTAGGTATCATTTAAAGTAGAAATCCTTGAAGAAATGGAAGCGGTGGGCCACTTGGAGACACTATGGGCCCGGAGATAAGTATCGTAAAGGCCCTTTCCGAAAGTAACATGAAGTCCCTAGTTATGATAGTGTTCAATCCCACGCGTGTTCAAACCCATGCAAAAAATGACTTTACCGGTCCTTTGCTATTAAGTCACAACGAAAATCAAGGTTCAGAACAATACAAATCATATTTGAGAAACTTAGAGACTTCCTCGAAAAAAAATCTCCTATGGAGAGGTAGAAACTTCTCAGAAGTATTGGAAGCAAGCAGTTCATGTAAGAAGAACCTTTGAAAATTCATAACCGAAGTTCAAGATCATACTTACCATAATTTCAAGACAGAACTTCCGCAAGAATCATGAGAGGACTTATCAGAGCTTCAGGAAGAAGTGTAGGGGAGAGGACTTCTCTGAAGTTTGGAATTTTTCAGAGGTTTTGGAGTTCTTTCCAGAAATTCAAGATTGAACTTCCCAGAAGTTAATAAAAACAAATTCCCCAAATTTTAGACGGAAGCTAACCAAGAAGGGCACTCCACCACCTTTCTCAAAAAATCAGGAAAAAAAATCCTCAGGACGATGCGTCATAGAAGTTGAGGAAAGAACTTCTCTCAAGTTCAGGAAATGACTTCCCAATAGTACCGGAACAAACTACCCCAAAGTTCTGAAGAAAATTTCCCAAAAGTTCAGAAGAGGACTTCTCAGAAGTCCAGGAAGAAACTCCAAGAACAAATTTAAGGGAATTTTCCTAAAAAATTTGGAATAAAATTTTCCTCGCAGTTCCGGATGGAACCAATCAGAAGTTTGGAAAGAATAAGCTCAGGAAAAACTTCTTCGAATTTCAGCAAGCCTAGAGAGTTTTTCAAAGTTACAAAGAACTCCCAGTTCAAAGGGACTTCTCAGAAGTTGCACGAAATTCCCAGAAGTTATGGATAGATTCATTTTAGATGACAAACCAGGTGGAAGAACAGCTTTCCAGAAGTATAGGGGGATCTTTCTAGTAGTTCAAGCAGGAATTTCTCATAAATTCAGAAATAAACTTCCCCGAAGTTCAGGAGAATACTCCGCTGAAGTGCAGAAGAGATTATTTAGGCAGTTCAAAAAAGAACTTTTCACAAGTTCAGGAAGAAACTTCTTACAATTTAAGAAGATTTTCCAAGAAATTCTGAAGAGTGCTTTTTCAAAGTTTTGCAGAAACTTTCCTCGTAGTTCAGGATTGGACTTATCAGAAGTTTAGAAAGTAACCATGGTCAGGAAAAAAATTATCAAATGTTTCTGGGAGGTAAGGTTGGTTTCTTAAATGTGAATTTCGAAGAAAATAAGGAGTGACTGCCAAGAATTCATGAGGAATTTTCCCTAAAGTTTAGGAGGAAACTTCCCAGAATAAAGCAAAGAGCCTTGCAGAAGATTAGGAGAGAGTTTCTCAGAAATTTAAGAGATAATCACTGACTAACCGAATGAGCAGTCTATACAAAAATCATTCATATGTCCGTAATAATATTGATGATCATGAGTGATGATGCCCCATATTAAAATATGGTACACACCATCAATGGTTATAGTTGAATAAAAACAGTCTGTTGAATTTATCAAATGAAAACTAAATTTTGATTTCAAAATACAAAACTGGAAAGAGCATTTTGAGGAAAAAAAATATAGAAAATTGTGTCATCTATGCGATTGAAGCATTTGCTTCAGTGTCACTTGAAAAATAAGAAACAATAGTGTAAGGTTGCATACAATCCAAGAAATAGATGCAGACATGTTTACATAATCACACAACTAACGAAAATGACATAACTCGCTCTCTTATTACGTATTTTCGTTTATAGAAGTCTAATTTTCTAAAAAAAAAATTACAGACTTTTATAGACATTCCCAGACATTTCAAATTGTTATAACAGACATTTGAAAAAAAAACATCTGGCATCCCTGGTTGCTGGTTTCTTATTTCTAAAAGCTAAACTGTCAAAGTGTGCCTCAGTGTGCCACACATGTGGTATGGATTGAAAATCGGAGTTCCACAGTTATGAAACATATTCTCTAGTGTGTCTAGTGTGTAGGACTTCGTGGCTGGCACACTATTCTAAGCTACCCTGGTTTCGGTACATGGACTCATTGATCATGTTGCGGAGAAGAGTGCCCGTTAAAGAAGAGTGTTTCGGAGAAGAAAAGTGACAAAAACAAATCGAAGGCCCACGTCGCCGAACCGAGTGGTGTTTGTTTTGTTAGTGCGAATCAAAACTCGTGCGGTGGAATGCTGAGAAAATTGAATTGGTACATTGACTCTGGCTGTTCTGACCATTTAGTGAACGATAAATCATTATTCGAAGAACTGACGCCGCTGAAGAATCCTGTCGAAATTGCCATCGCGAAGGATGACGAAACTATGTTGGCAAAGTACGCGGGTACCGTCAAAGTGATCAGTAATGTGTCCGGCAAATCGATTGAGTGTACGGTTACAAACGTGTTGTATGTTCCGAATTTGCGGTGCAACCTTTTCTCGGTTATGCGTGTTGACGAAGCTGGAATGACAGTCGTGTATGAAAATGGACAGGTCGAGATTCGTCGCGGTAACGAGGTCGTCGCCTGTGGATCGCGAGTTGGAAAGCTGTACCAGCTAGATCTAAGCAGCCAGAAAAGCGCGTCGGATTCGATGTTGACAAGTGGTCGAGTGTCCAAAGGTTTGCAGCTATGGCACAGACGCCTTGGTCACTTGAACGTGCGTGGAATCGAAACGTTGATTCGGAACAAAATGGTGACGGGGATGGAATTGTCGCGTATTGACAAAGACAGTGTCGTTTGTGAACCGTGCTTGATGGGCAAGCAAACGCGAAATCCATTTCCTACTCGTACGGAAAAGCGATCGTCGCGAGTGCTCGAACTGGTTCATTCCGACGTGTGCGGTCCGGTTTCGCCGGTTGGTATCGGTGGCGCGAAATACTTTGTGACTTTCGTGGATGATTGGAGCCACTTTTGTATAGTGTTCCCTATCATTGCAAAACATGAAGTGTTCGAATGTTTCCGCAACTATGAAGCAGTTGCCACGGCAAAGTTCGGTCAGCGGATTAGTCGCTTACGATGCGACAACGGTGGCGAATATCGTAGCAGGCAGTTTGAAACGTTCTTAAAGCAGAAGGGGATTGTGTTGGAATCGACGGTTCCGTATACGCCGGAACAAAACGACGTTAGTGAGCGGATGAACCGCACATTAGTTGACAAGGCCCGAACGATGCTGGAGGATTCCGGTATTAATAAGTGGTTCTGGGGTCATGCTATTCAGACGGCTGCGCTCGTTGTCAACCGCAGTCCCACGAATGCGATTGACGGTTGTGAAACTCCATATGAACGATGGGAAGGAAGTAAGCCCGATTTGTCCAAACTTCGAGTATTCGGATGCAGCGTGTTCGTCCACGTTCCGAAGGAACAACGAGGTAAGCTTGATGCCAAATCATGGAAGGGAATCTTTCTTGGGTACGCTACCAATGGTTATCGGGTATGGAATCCTAGCCAGCAAAGGATAGCTCATGTTCGTGATGTCGTATTCTTAGAAACGTCGTCTTCCACCGAGCCCGTTAAAAGTGTATCACCCGAGGACTTCTTTTCAGTCGGACCGGATGACGATGGTTCAATCAAGGTCGACCTGGAAAACGAAGATGGCGATGTTGAATCGGAGCAATTGGACGTATCAGATGAAACCGAGTTCAACAGCTTTAGTGATGTTACTGCTGATGATGAAGTCGGGTCCGGAGAGGCGTCTACTGGCGAAAATGTGAAGCGATCACGAAAAGTACCTGTCTGGCATAAGGATTACGAGGTGGAGTACGCAGCCTACGCGCTGAATGCTGCGAGCTACGTAGAAAATCTTCCAAATTCACTAGCTGAAGCTCGAAAGCGGGACGACTGGGATAAGTGGCAGGTTGCCGTGAATGAGGAGATGGAATCTCTAATGAAGAATCAGACCTGGGAGTTGACGAAACTGCCGAAGGGTCGGTCACCCATCACGTGCAAATGGGTCTTTAAAATAAAGAAGGGTGTTGGTGGGCATACCGACCGTTATAAAGCCCGTTTAGTGGCGAGAGGGTTCAGCCAGCGGTTCGGATTTGACTACAGCGAAACATATTCCCCGGTTGCCAGATTTGATACGTTGCGTGCAGTGTTGGCAATGGCCAATGAGAAGAAGATGGTTATTCACCAGATGGACGTTCGGACGGCCTTTTTGAATGGTTCGCTCACCGAAGAGATTTTTATGACGCAGCCCGAGGGATTTGGCCGCGGTGGTGATCTTGTATGCCGTTTGAAAAAGTCCCTTTACGGACTTAAGCAGGCGTCCAAGGCATGGAATGACCGATTCGACCAATTCATCCAAGGACGTTTGGGTTTCCAACGGAGCTTAAACGATCAATGTCTATACATACGAAGAACTGGAAACGACATTATAATCATCGTGTTGTACGTCGATGACATCGTGATTGTGGGTTCGACGTTGCAAGCTGTGGAGCGCGTGAAAAGCTGTCTATCGCGAGAATTTGACATGACGGATATTGGCGCAATTACATGTTTCCTGGGGATGAACATCATCTATGACATGGAGCAAGGAGTAATGCGGATTGATCAACAGCATTATCTACAAGATGTCTTACGGCGGTTCAGGATGGAGGATTGCAAGCCTTGTTCAACCCCCATAGAGAATCGCTTGAAGTTACCTGTAGGTGTGGAGGAGAAGCGTACTATTCATCCCTACCGCGAATTGATAGGCTGTCTGATGTATGCATCGTTGACAACCCGGCCTGATCTGGCGGCTACCGTGAATTACTTCAGCCAGTTTCAGAGCTGCCCAACACACGAGCACTGGACGCATTTAAAGAGGGTTCTACGTTATATTAAGGGATCTTTGGATGTGAGCCTTGTATACCGTCGAGGTAAGGAGGAGGTGTTGAAGGTCTACGCGGATGCCAACTGGGCCAACGATCCAGTTGATAGGCGATCAGTAAGCGGTAGCGTCTTCAAAGTGTTCGGGTCAACTGTAGCGTGGATTACTCGGAAGCAACATACTGTGGCACTTTCTTCAACGGAAGCAGAGCTGGTGGCATTGTGCGTTGCCGTTTGTCACGGATTGTGGATAGTACGGCTATTGCAAGATTTGGGATGTGCCGTTGAAACTCCTGTCACGTATTATGAGGATAATCAATCGACGATTCGCATAATAGAGAATTCCAAGGGGTTCGGACAACTGAAGCATGTAGATGTCAAGTTCTGAAGTTTCTGAAGGGTTTGGTAAAACAGAAGCAGATTGCCCTCGAGTACATCGCAACAGCGGAGCAGCAGGCGAATATACTTACCAAAGGTTTACCTGTTTCGGCGTTCCGGAGAAATCGTTCCGCCATAGGATTGGCAAGTTGCAGTGGTTGAGCGGGAGTGTTAGAGTGAGCAACCCCTTGCCACTTCATGTACACATTTTACGGACTTTACTGTATACTACTACTAGAGCAGATCCGATTTGGTGTTTCCTTTCATACAATTGAATTTGTTTTTCCTCAGTCTCAAACCATACACGAATGAATAAACATTGTTTTTCTTTTCCCTCAAAGTATTCCGTAAGAGTCTTTGTTCAAAGCGCATCTGAAAAACCATTTTTACTAAGAATATTCAATAACCAATATGACCAATATATTTTTTTTTTAAATAAATTTTATTTCCTAAAATTTTCATTACTGTACAATTAAAATGTTGTATAAAAGAAATAAAATTTTCTTTTATTAATACGCCATTTTGGAAAACTACTCTGGTATAAAAAAAGTGTTTGATGAAGAATTTAATCTTAAGTGGGTTCCGAAAATAGTCAAGACAAACCAATTGACTTTTAAAGCTAGATATGCTCTAAAAATAGAGAAGGGATTTGATTACTTAGTTTAGTAATATAATTGTTAGCTCAGGTGCTGAAAATGCTCATCCACCAAAGGTGCCCTCAAACCCCTTTATAGCCTAAACAAATATTAAAAACAAATCTAATGTAAGACTATTTTTCCCTCGTTCCAGGAAATTCTTCCAAGGAGGCCAGTTCAGGAACAAAGACATCCGACTGGACGCAAAAGTAGTGATAATAACCGGAGCGAACTCCGGAATAGGGAAAGAGACTGCAATAGTAAATGGCATCCGCTTGAAATAAATCCACACCTTCCTAACCACCTGCTTCTTCTTTCAGGAATGTGCGAAACGGGGAGCCCGAGTCTACATGGGCTGCCGGGATGCCAACCGAATGGAGAAAGCCCGTCAGGAAATCCTGGACAAATCCGGCAGCCAAAATGTGTTCGGTCTGGAACTGGACCTGGCTTCGTTTGATTCCATCAGGAATTTCGTGCGAACGTGAGTGCCCTTCGGCGGAGATCTACACAGAGTGAGTGCGTGACTGTAATGCGATTGCCTTCATTTGCATTGCAGATTTCTAAGCATGGAACGCCGGTTGCACGTGCTCATCAACAATGCCGGTGTGATGGCATGTCCGAAGGAGTACACCAAGGAAGGATTTGAAATGCACTTGGGAGTCAACCATTTGGGGCACTTCATGCTGACGAATTTGCTGTTGGACATACTGAAGCGGACGGCTCCCAGCAGGATTGTGACGGTGTCCAGTTTGGGTCACAAGTGGGGCCGAATAAACAAGGACGACATCAACAGCGAAAAGGACTACAGCGAGTGGGGCGCGTACATGCAGAGCAAATTGTGCAATATTTTGTTTTCTCGACATCTTGCAAAGAGACTGGAAGGGACTGGAGTTAACACCTATTGTTTACATCCCGGAACGATCAATACGGAACTGACGAGGTATTTGAATCGGTGCATGATGTAAGTTTCATCAGGATTTCTGCGATGATTCAAAAGTTATGGCAATGATATTTTTCGTTTTAGGATTGCAGCGAAGCCCCTGTTGTGGGTGTTTTTCAAATCGCCCAAGTCAGGTGCCCAGACGTCACTGTACTGTGCAATGGAGCCGACGATTGCAGGAGACACTGGGAAGTATTACAGCGATTGCAAACTCAAAGAACCGGAGCCCCACGCCAAAGATGATGCAATGGCCGAGTGGTTGTGGAATATCAGCGAAAAACTGACAGGAATGAATCGATAGGAAGTGACAAGTCATCCATGAAATTGATCTTGGAAAATGCCTCCGCTGGGAGGATGCTTTATCATAGGTTTCACTGCATTCAAATTTGAATAAGTTATTGAATAAAAGATTATTTAAATTTATTGCGTTGAAATTAATTCAACGCAACTCGCTACTAATAAATCCATCAAAGCAAACGTTGACACGCAGTAGGCACTGCTATTGGAAATAAAATAATCAAGCACGACGTCTTTAATCAGTGCAGAGCAGCTTCGTGAATCATAAATCCTTTTAAATAGTAGGTCGAGAAACATCGATTGGTGCTCCCATGCCTACTTGTCGCGTGTCGTTTGCAAGTATCTACACACAGTTAAGTGCATAAGCGAAATGTTGGTTCTAACGAAGGGGGGCGAACTCGCAAAAGAAGGTATGCACCTAGTCGTCTTGCATTACTAGTGCATGTGCTTTAGCAAATCATCGTTGTCGCCGGGGGCTATGATGGCGTAATCGAATAATAAATGTCTGCCAAGTATTTCTTCCTCTTCGACGGGGAAAGTCGTGGGAAGGCGTAGGAAAGGCGTTCTAGCCACAATTTACCGATGCAAATGATGGGAACAAACGTATGCACGAAGAAGAGAAGCAGGAAAAGTAAGGGAATTAGCTAATATAGCAAGAAATGCGTAAAGCTGGTAAGGAACTTTACAAATATAATCCCGTTTAAGCCGTTTTCTTATGACGTAAATTTTTCATGGTGAAGGACCATCGGATTTACTTATCAGTTATTGACTAAAATAAAATAGGAAACAGGCAGCTGCAAATTTTAGGATATCGTTGGAGTGCAAATGATTGTTAGTGATACATATACATACGTACATACGTACATTAAACCGTGCCCACTAGTATATATCAACACTTGTAATTAAGAAAGCTTAAATGCATGAAGAACATCATCATGTAAAGCAAAATTCATTCGTAAATCAGCCTTAAGAAATTCCAAAGCATCGTTCATAAGTAGCAAACAAGCTTGATTTGTCAGAAAGGGCTACCTAAATGCATAATGAGTGAAGAGCGAGAGATAGAAAGAGATAGATAGAGAGCGAGCGTGCGGAAGGAGGAGCATCCACTCAATTCGCCTGCAGATGGAGGACGTCCTACTTTGTTGAGACTTTTAAAGAGGCGCTTGAAAGGGAACGAAATTTACGCGAAACCCAGGAACCTTGCGGCGAACGACTCGTTATGACACTTACACGAGCGTGCGATGCGACCATGCCGAGGGAAATCAAACCGAGGAATGGAAGATCGCCGGTGTATTGGTGGACGGATTCGATGGCCTACCTCCGAAGAACATGCCTCCACGCAAGACGGAGGGTGCAAAGGGCGCGAGAGAATCGAGCGTAGAGGGGCGCTAGTCGCCGCCAAGGCCGCACTAAAGAGGAAGATAAAGGCCAGCAAGCGAGCCTGCTTTGAGGGCCTGTGTCAAAAGGCCAATGCAAACCCGTGGGGTGACGCCTACCGGGTAGTAATGGCCAAAACCAGAGGATCGGCGGCTCCAACCGAGCGTTCATCAGAGCTGCTGCAGGTTATCGTTGGGGGACTCTTTCCGAGCCACGACCCGAGTCCATGGCCCCCCGCCGCCGTAGAATTGTCCTATGACCAGCGTTCCAGTATCCCAGACCTTAACGCTGTCATAGCGACGGAAGAGTGGACGGCTCCGCCGAACACCCGTGACCACGTGGGCATTGATAACGGCACAACGGGGGCCGGCGACGAGGCGACAGTGACGAATGAGGAACTCATTGCGATAGCAAAGTCGCTAAAGGTGAACAAAGCGCCGAGACCTGATGGTATCCCGAACCTGGCCATCAAGACGGCTATCTTGCAGGATCCCGAAATGTTCAGGGTGGTGATGCAAAAGTGTCTGGACGAAGGCGTCTTCCCGGACGCCTGGAAAATTCAGACCCTTGTGTCGCTACCAAAGACAGGGAAGCCACCAGGAGATCCATCGTCATATAGGCCTATATGTCTGTTGGATACAGCGGTAAGGTGCTCGAGAGGGTAATCCTCAACAGTCTGACGACAAGCTGTCCTTTGTCGGCCACTTCGATTACGCATGCAAGAAAGCCTCTATGACGAGAGAGAGAGAGAGAGAGAGAGAGGGTTTGTTTTCCAATGAATTGTTGATCGGTTGTTGTGACCAGATTGATTCGCCTCAGAAAAACCACCGACATCGACTGGGATTGAACCCAGACCCACTGGGGTGCCGAATAGCACTCTCTTCCATTTGCTTATACCATAGACTAACTCTAAGACCAGTAGGTCCCATACAAAAACGATTTTTTTCTTGGCTCAGTCAGTACTAGAACATCGTCCCAAGCTCGGTCCCAAGCTCAATAATGCACCCCCTATAATGAACTCACATGAACACACTCTCAAATACTCTGTCAAAATAACACAGCAAATCAAAACAAAGGCGCAAATATGTATAACAAGGTGCTGGCTTCAAGGTGTAATCCGGACCAAGGGGTTCTACAACAGTGAACCAATTTCAAATCGCTAGTTACATATTGATTGTTGCTTATACTGTAACATTGTGATCAAGCGAAGAATTCAAACGACGACGATGTCTGTCATAAGTATTAATCCAGTACTAAAAACCAGGTACTAGATTAAAGGAGTACAACCAACAATCAATATGAAACTAGCGATTTGAAATTAGTTCACTGTTGTAGAACCCCTTGGTCCGAAGCACACCTTGAAGCCAGCACTTTGCTATACATATATGTAAGTTGATAAGTTGATTGAAAGATATTTTGTAACATTCTGGATATCCAGGACCTCCCAGTTTTACCGTTAAAATAACGGAAGGAGCCTGATTAGACCGATCCGACCACGTCTAACGCCGGTTTGCAAACCAAACTGACTTACCTTTGTGCTTTGTCAAGGTTTCGAGTCCGTCAATACTCTCTAGAGGTGACAGGGACACCCTAGTGAAACCAAGAACAGTGCAAGGACGGCAGCAACAGGTGCTGACAGGCGAAGGGGCCCGAAGAAAAGTGAAAAGACAAGAGCTAAGGTAGGCGTAGAAATTAGGGAAGGTAGGAGTTCGTGAAAAGAGAAGGGAAGATTGGGACAAAATAAAAGTGTGCAGAAATCAGCAATAAAGTGGGAGTTTTGTCGGTAGTGTGTGTTTCCTTGGTTCAGGGGGTGTTCTCGAGCATGTGCCAGCACTGGGGCTTGAAGGCGAGGGTACTTATTAGTGCCAGAAGTAACACCACACTGGCACGTTACACAGTCTACTAAGTACTGAGTTGCTACGGAAACAGCCCCCAGATAGACAATAAAACAATTTTACCAGATGGTGGATGGCATCAGGTCAATAGTCGTTGGAGGTGATTTCACAACTTGGTCAGGTGAGCTGGGACGCAGATGTAGCAACACAAGAGAATAAAGGGTGTCCACGATATAAATTAGGATAATTTTAATGAAATTATGTATGCAATGGCCTCAGCGTTTACTGTTCACACCGTGAGATTTATAAGGCGACATTTTTAGTAGGTTTGAAGTAACTGGAAGTGTGTTGGACTATCATGTACACTCCCAGGTACACGTATTTCGTGTACAATGTGTAGACTTCTTTAGTGTTGTTAATACTCAACGGCACTGAATAAGTCAGTACATTGTAAACGAAATACGCGTATCTGTCAAGATAAGCAATAAGGGTGGTAGGAATTAAATGGAAATTACTAATCTTTCTACTCTTTGTCATTCCTGGCAAGGGATCCTCAATATACTTGGAAGTTATATAAAGTTTTTAAACTAATTGTCACCTCATCAGAAATTTAAATCAGAAATTTAAATTGTCATAATATCAACTCTGTTTTCTAGAAAAACTTTCACTGTTTTACTTTGTGGACTTCCTACACTTATCAAACATTCAATTGATTTAGATTTTAGTCTTACTAACTAAAGGGTCATATACAGCTCAAAAGTAGTGTGCATTAGAATGGGACAAGTAATGGTCAAGGAATGCTGTATTGCAGATATTCGACATGCTTTTTTCCCATGTCGAATATCTGCAACCAATTTTTAGATCTATTGTGATATTTCCCCGTTTTTTTACTTTAGATGTTTGACTTAAAGCGTTGTCCCAGGGCGGTATAACACACCGAATAAAGTGTAATACCAACAATCAATATGCAACTAGCGATTTGATATTGGTCCACTGTTGTAGAAACCCTTGGTCCAAAGTAATTCTTGAAGTCAGCACCTTGTTATACATATTTGCGCCTGTGTTTTCATTTGCTGTGTTATTTTGACAGAATATTTGAGAGTGTGTTCGTGTGAGTTCATTATTAGGGGCGTATTATTGAGCTTGGGACCGAGCTTGGGACCTATGTGCTAGTACTGACTGAGCCAAGAAAAAAATCGTATTTGTATGGGACCTACTGGTCTTAGAGTTAGTCTATGGTACTACCGTTCTCAGGCCGGGAAGTGACATAACAAGTGTTCCGAGTCTTCTTTATCCATGTCACAAAATCGACATGAATCATCTTGAAGTTTTCCTATCAGCGTCAAGTGATATCGCCTCGGACAGTGACCAGTAATAAGACCTGTATATAAGTTTAAATCTTTTTTGGTAAGATCAAGTAATCCGAGTCTTGCTAGTTCATCAGCTCTCTCATTTCCATCAAATCCAAAATGGCCAGGAACCTATTACAAATCGACTTGATTACTACAAGACAACTTTTGCAGTGATTGAACACATTCCCAAACATGCTTAGAATTGCATGTTGCTGACTTTAAAACATTTAGATCTGCTTGACTGTTCGACATAATGCATATATTTGAATATCAATGGTTTCTGCGTACGCATGTAACAGAACATTTCAGAATTGCTTGGCTTTCCGCTTGGAATACAGTTGGCCACTTACCCATTGAAATTAATATGTTAATCCCTGGGCCAGTTACACCTGCTCCCACTTGATTGTTCAGTTTTAAACCGTCTATACAGAATACAATCGATCTTTGACGAAGGTTTGGACCACCTCTTTCCCACGAATCACATCCAGGATCAATAACATACTTACTTTTTATGCCTATGTAATCTAAATGAGGCAGTCACTGTTCCTTGTGGAATAATAATCCGTTCGATTATTCCGCAAGGAAAACTGACATGTCACCCATACTGGAGCAGTTGTCCAAATTGCTTCGGTAAAAATGGTAAAAATTACTTCAGCTCGTTACTTGCCAGCTACATACTAGGCTTAAGGAATGAAAGGATTGTTCCTTTCTAGTGGTACTAAGAGTACTGCATTTTAACATTTTTTCGGTGACATTTTACATTTTTTATTATGACGATATAGAAAACATGCAAAAGCGACTGGCCAATGGAACAAAATGTCATGACATTTCTGTATATTCTTTAAGGGGCGATGAAACATTTTTGTTGCCAAGGCCGATGGTTTTTGCCTTCGGCGTAACATCCATTAATGTCGTTTTAATTGGAGGCGTCATTGATTGTGTGGAATATAATTATAAGAATGGATACTAAAAACTCATTAGATGGACACATAATTAAATTTTAAATCATTATCGGCTGGATGGCCAAACGCTGTCTTAAACTATCGTCATAACGGAGGCGACATTTTTTCTCAATTTTCTGTCATTTGCATTCGCTTGAAATGGACCTGTAAACGATTGCTAGTGTGAAACATTCAACACTTCGCAGGAGGCGATGGTTTTGTGAAAAATGTACATTCACCACCACTGTTCACTTCATCATTATCATCAACCGATGAAAATGCAGCTGCAAATTTCTTATCGCTGGCTTTCAAGTTCTATTAGTGCGTGTGTGATACTTCTGAGAGATATGGTAAGTTATCTGCACTTCGATAAAGGCAGTGATTAACGGTTTTTTAAATAATAATAATAAATCGATAATCATCCGCTCCTTTATCTCAGCCTCTAAAGGCGTAGCTACATTAACTTATTGCTTTCGTTTTAATAACACATTCTGAGCTGTGAGTTAACAATATAAAATCAAATTCATCACACAAATAACTGCAGTAGTACATCTTTTTAAGGATATACAGGGTCAAGTCCCTATCCCTTCGAAGTTTTCTTTGCACAACCCCCAAATACTATTAGGCCTTCAGGCGTGAAATTTTCAAGAATTGTTTGCTCCACTGGAGCATACATTGGTTAGCAATTTCAGCGTTGTTAGTATTGTTTTGTTTGTAATTTTTGGTCTCAAAAATCGTGAAGTGATAATTAACCTAACCTATAAATCATATAGAAAGAGGATTCCCGCCAGTTTCACTTTAAAAGCTCAACTTCAAATCTAAAACATGCTGGTAATATTCATTGTTTTCTTCACATGTAACAAATAACGTTCGTCAAAAATGCTCTTCAAAAAATAATAACAGACTAATCTAGGGTTTTTTCATTAGGGCGAATCTACAATTGAGAGATTCTCTCGGCTCGCTCTCTTCATTCATTACAGCGCCATTATAAAACTTACGAGGCATCCTTTAGTACAGATCGAAACACAAAAGTGCTGGCTAGCATACTTACAAATAGTAGAATGAAAACGTAAAAGTGATTGGTTTATGAATGAAAGAGAGGAGCTGAGAGAATCTCAATGTAGATTCGCCCTGATGAAAAAAAACTAGTAATGATGAATTAATTCGTTAAGCGAGCTGAAACTTATACGATAACTGAGACATCCGAACATGTTACTAATGTTTTACCAGTTTGTTATTTTACGTTGCTAGGGTATTATCTGATTGCCACTAAATTATTCTTACAACAAACATAGCTGTTCAAATGAAAGCAAATCCAAAACCGAATCATTTAATGTATTAATCAACGAAAGCACAGCAGTTCGATAGGGTGAGTCAACTTTTCAACCAATTTCCCCAACTGCCATTCCTCTTCATTCGAAAAATATGTAAAATTGCGAAAATATTCCACAGTTCCTATGGCAACAACATGCCGGCTGAAAATTCTCTTGACGTCTAAACTCCGCGAACGTGACGCACCCTAATCTGCATGATCTTATCTTTGCCCGGCTGACCGAATTAGTAAGCTCCGTGAAATATTCTCAACCAACTCATGCTCACCAGCTACGAATGACATCCATCGACTCATTCATTCGTTAGTATTCGTCCAAAGTCGTCGCTTACACCATCCAACATTACCTATCTGCTGCTGTTGAAAAAAACCTACCTATAAAAATACTCACTTTCCAACATTCCAAACCACCAAACGATTGCACCACCTACGAAGGGAAGAAGCCAACCTGGTCGTTTAGTGTTGCACTGCGCTTCGTCGGCTCCGAGTCAGGTTTTCCTCAGCTCCCGTAAATCGTCCACTGAATCCGCCGCGAACGAACGCAATCTGAGCTGAGCCGCGGGAAATATGATTCCCCTAATCCACATCGCTGCGTATTCGGCGATCGCTTTCATCGGTTTCAAATTGCTAAGGTAGACCGGTTGGCGCTTGTTCGTCACATCTCGTTCAAGGTCATTAATTACACGATCGATGTTTGTGTTGCAGATTGTTCATCGAAGGAGGCCAGTTTCGGAAGGATACACGTTGCGATGGTAAAGTGATTTTGATTACCGGTGCCAACACGGGGATCGGCAAGGAAACTGCCAAAGAGCTGCTGAAGCGTGGTGGAAAGGTTTACATTGCATGTCGCTCGCTGGACAAGGCCAATCAGGCCCGGGAGGAACTGATGACCGAAACGGGGAAGACCGAGATCCACGTGCGACAGTTGGATCTTTCCTCGTTGGAGTCGGTGAGGGCCTTTGCCAAGGGTTTCCTTCAGCACGAGCAGCGGTTAGACATTCTGATCAACAATGCCGGAGTGATGGCCTGTCCGAAGGCTTTGACCAAGGATGGGTTCGAGCAACAACTGGGAACCAATCATTTGGGGCACTTTCTGCTCACGAATTTGCTGCTGGATCGACTGAAGGCGTCCGCACCGTCGAGGGTTGTGAATCTGTCCAGCCTGGCGCATCGGTACGGAACAATTAACAGACGTGACTTGAATAGCGAACAGTCGTACAACCAGGTTACCGCGTACTGCCAGAGCAAGTTGGCCAATGTGCTCTTTACGCGGGAGTTGGCCAAGCGGCTGGAAGGAACCGGAGTGACAACGTATGCGGTGAGTGTGCTCAGTATGGGGCGGTGGTTTTTTTTTAACAGTGTGAAGAGAGCGGGTGGTAATGGATTAATTAATTAAAACGTTCGTCGTTGGATGATGGAGATCGAGGTCAGTTAACAGCTTTTTTTTGGAACGGTAGAGTGCGAAACAACTGTGAATCATAGTCTGTGATAACTTTCTCAATGTGGAACAAGTTTGATGTGTTGAGGTCGTGAACAGAATCGTGGTTCAAGAAGGTAAAAAACAAGAAATGAACATGGGTGGTTCGTTGAACGAATGCAATCCCAGTACAGATTGACGCAAGGATGGTTCATTTCGTCTGATCATTCTGGATAAAAGAAAAACCAGAATTGCACTGCAACATTGTTACTCCTATTGCTTTATTGTACTCATGTGCTCTGAATAATTAACTACAAGCTGGAAACCCAAATTGAGTTTGAGTTCATAAAGAAATCAAAATAAGATGTTACTCCGTTAAAATATTAAAAGATCAAAATTTATTGCTGTAACATCAAATTTAAAACTGATCCTGCTCTTACAATGGGAGCAAATTGAAAAGTCAATTTGCTGTTATTTTGTTCCAGTTGATAGAAAAACGAGTATTCCACTTTGAGCCGGACAATGAAAACACAACTAATTTTCTCTGGCAAACTGAGAAGCAGAGACGAGCCTTAATACCACGAGACTATACACGCATGACAAGTGATGTCAATTGAAAGTGTATAAGAGGCATATTTTTCTCGACCAATAGATCATTGCACGAAGGCGTCATCAATGCAGTTTTGACAGTTCCGGGAGCTTGTTTACGTGGACTCCCGAATAGAAATGGTGATGTAAAAAATATTAGCAGACATCTTCCAAACATTAAATTTGAATGTGGGTTGTCGTATTCTAAATGTATTCAGAGTTCAAAGTAACGCCCTAGTACATATAAATACAACATATTTAAACTTCATATTAAAAACAAACGTATTGATGATGTTAAATTTAACATCAGAACACGTCTTATAAAACTAGAATCTTAAATTACATGACAATCAAACGTTATGTATGTGTGAAATGTTGTGTACCTAAGACATCTAAACACATCTGATGACATTATAATTGGCCGTTACCTTAGAAATAAACTTCATTCTACTGTAAAAGGCTGCAGGTCTACAGCATTAGAAAACTTCTTACAACATAAGAATGAAACGTTACAATAGAATCAAAGGTCTTTGTGAAGTAAAATGTTGTATTCATAATAAGCCAGAATACATCTTGTGTCAGAACAATCAACACGTTGCGTTGAAATCCATGTTCCTTTAGATGTAAAATTTTGTACTCATAAAATATCGGTAAATATCCGATGCGATTAGAATTAAGTGTGAATCGTATATGTTTTGGCGATATTGGTGCATATTTACTTTATGTACTTTACTCAACACCCGAATAAAAATTTACCTTAGCCTAACATGTGATTTTGATGCTTTCAGATTATTTGGTTTTAATGTTATTATCTACAACTGAAAACATCCGAAACGATACACCGTCACGTTTTTCTACATCTGAATGCATCATACATCATCTCTTTTATTGATAAAATCGACACTTGAAAACATATGTAAGATGTTTATTCATAACCTTTAATACATCTGAAAACATCAAAAATCCTTTGACTGTGCTGTTTTATTCAAATACATTTGAAAACATCAATATGCTTTGATATCTTAAAAACATCAGAAAAACATTTTATTTGAATGTCAAAATCATGACGTTAAAGGGACATTGGATTAGAAAAAATTTGTTTGAAAATGTCTGATGTTAACATCATGTTACCTTGCCTAAATACAGCGAAAACGATCTGATTTCTAATGTTCAACGTAAGATGTACATTTGAATTTCATGTTGATGTAGACATTGAAATCAGACATCAGCCTGATGTAAATTTTTATTCGGGCTTTCGGTGGAATATTTTCAGTAAGATCGGTTTGAGATTTTGTGCTCAGAATTTGTTCCGATTGAATTTAACTTGCCGGAAAGCAGACATTAGTGCTTATTTTTACATCATTTCCTGAATCTAATCATACAGAATCCGGAAAAAGCCAATGAAAAATTTCGTTTGAGCGGTCCAAATTCTAACACCTTGTAAACAAGCTCCCTGAACTGTAAAAAAAGTGATTCGGTGCAATGATCTATACAATAATAATCATTTCATACGATTTCGTATGGAATGAGTCTTGGACCCTTGCTTTGTGGTTCATAGTTCCGATCGTATAAAATCGTATGGATAATTCCCCGAGTGTATTTTTGTAATTCACGTAATAGAATATCATATATTCTGAATCTGTCCGGTATTCAGAAACTTGGCATCCCAGCTGAATACCGCCCATTTGTTTTTTGTGTCCAGGAAACAACAAAACAAAACAAAACCTAGCAGCAGTTGGGTGAGTTCCTTATCTATGAACTGAAGGATGGCAACATTGAAATCTTCACACATATCATATGAATACTCTTCAGAAAGAAACCGGAAAATATTGCAATTATTTACCAAAAGATTTTGGAGAAACCTAACAAACATATAATATGATTAAAAGTAAACTTAAATTAACGTAGAAATTATTTTCATAAAGCATTGCTTGGTATACGATTTCAAAGATTGTTACCCAAACAACTAAGATTGCAGCTGAGCCGCAAGTTTAAGCTGCTAGCAATATAACTGCGATATTCAGGCTTCTTGCGTACTGCGTAACCAGATTTGGTCTCTCATTTTGAAAACGAGAACAAAGATCTATCTATATAATTCATTGGTCATTCATGTTTCTAGAAGCATTAACATCATAGAATAATAGTAAAACTTTCGAGGTTTTCGAGTACAAAATGATGCAAGTGCGTTGCATGCATATTGTATCTAGGACTTTGATTTCAACGTCGTTGACAGTTCGTAGACAATTATCTAAGCTACCAAACTCTTTTCAGTTTCACCCCCAGACACTTTTCATTTACTGAAAATCCTAGCTCCATCGTTGTTTTTGCGACAGGATGAGCACCTTCTTAACAAATGTAGTCAAATTTGGAAGATGTTGCTTGGAATGACCAATCACTTCTAGCCACAATTTGTCCAAACGCTGTTCTTTTCTCTAGATTTCGACAAGCAACGTCTTTGAAGACGGCATGGGCACAGCAGTCCGAATTCTGCTTTCACTCTGTGAGCAACGCTCAGATAGTCTTTATCTACGAACGTTTGCCGACACAGCTCCAGATACTTTTTAGCTATATCCGTGAAGTGAGTTGTAACAGCAGGGTGAATGCAGGTGACGTTTATCTTCAACTACCAGGTCCCAGGGCAGGTCTGGTTCTTTACTATGTTTTAACACACAAAAATCGCTAATACTTCTTATCAATGAACATTATAGTTGTGAAATGGTTAAATGCTGTTTTTGATCATATAAAATCAGTTGAAAAATCTAAAATAGTTACTATAAATTAGAAGAAAAATTAGCAATCTCCATTTAATTCCAACTACCTTTGCTTATCTTCGACAGATACGCGTATTTCGGCTACAATGTGTAGACTTCTTCAGTGTCTCGTAATAATAACTCGACTAAAATAGTTAGCTGAAATAGAAATAGACAAATCGCTAGAACCAGATAAAAGCAATAGGAAGTATAAGACCACGATTGGTTGCATAACCTTTTACCAGTCAAGGGGGTATCATCCCCTATCCTGCATGGTAAAGGGTTATGTGCCTGATCGGATACTACCGTTCAATGCCCTCCGCTCGTTTTCAAACTTGTATCTTTCAATTACAAAGCCTGCCGTTACCCTACACGGAACTATCAGTACACTTTCTCTTCATTTCTATCCGTTCTAGCAATAAATTACCGTCCACTCCTAGAGCTTTGCATGGAGGTGAGAAATTATCTGCTTCTGACAAATTTTATGAAATAGTATATTATCACAAATAAGCACACTTATGGAATGCATTACCCCATAGGGAAACTGTTACATTATTCATCTCATGATCCATTATTCATATTTTTCGGAAGAGTAGGTTTGATGTATCAATCAATTGATTCCTTTTGTAACTTGCAGTACTTGAGTGTACTTGAGTAATAGTAACCTCTATACCATATTCTATACCTATACCCTTATATGCTATACTTTTATCAACACTCAAAAAAATCGTTGTTTCCATGTGAAATTTCACGTAACTTCCACCTAAACACGTAACCAAATCTTCTTCAGTAAAATCAGGTGAACATTACGTGTCAGTGAATTGTACGTGAAAAATGTGATTTTCACGTAGAATATAGAGTTACTAGGAAATCACGTAGCTCTTACGTGAATTCCTCATATTTACTCCTGGTTTTGGCAATGGATGGAAATTATGTGCGTTTCACGTGGAAACAACGTGTCGATTTTTTTGAATGGAGGTCTTATAGCGTATTGCGATTTTACTAATATAACTCTAGGAACCCAGTTTTGAAGAAAACGCAGCTTTTAGAGTGGGCGATGTATTAACTCAACAGATCAAACATAAGATGAAAGCCAAACAAACTAAACAAATCACTACGCGCAAATAAAATATCGTAGAAGGAAGAGAAAATCATCATATTGCATCGAATTTGCTTAACAACAGAACCATTAACCAGAAAATTACAATTGACCGACTGAACTATTTTCGATTCATTATCGTATAGAAGTGATCACAGAATTATTGTTGGAAATATACTCAGAACAGTCCTAGAATATAAAGTACGGCCAGCATAATCATGGCAAAACTGCATACGGCAAGACATTGAGAGGAGTGGAATACATATCACAGAATGGCACAAAGCGGCTCCAGACAAACAGAAAATGAAGAAATTCACAAACCACAAAAGACTGCAGAAATCATGAAGAAATAACGAAGATAAATAAAACAGTTTATAAACGTGACAACGTTAAGTTATAGCAACAATCAATATGCATCTAGTGATTTAAAATTGGTTCACTGTTGTAGAACCCCTTGGTCCGAAGTACACCTTGAAGCCATTACCTTGTTATACATATTTGCGCCTTTGTTTTGATTTGCTGTGTTATTTTGACAGAATATTTGAGAGTTTGTTCGTGTGAGTTCATTATGAGGGGCGCATTATTAAGCTTGGGACCGAGCTTGGGACCGATGTGCTAGTACTGACTGAGCCAAGAAAAAAATCCTTTTTGTATGGGACCTACTGGTCTTAGAGTTTTTTTTTCCTTGTTGGGGACGTATTGCCACTGCGACCATTGATTTGATATATTGTGGCGTGTCCTCCTTTTTATTTATGCCATATTATCGCAATGGTAAGTTACTGGTCTTAGAGTTAGTCTATAGTTATAGGTTATATCATTTTTTTATTCTGAAAAATACAATTAAATTCTGTTTTGTACAAGGTATTCTCAATTTTCACTATTATAACGATAATGTATGCTGTTTCGAGGTAAGCTGGGACTACGCCAAAAAAGGGTATAGGGAAGGTCCATTAATTATGTCACTCAGTAAGGGGGGAACGGGGGTTTTGGAAAACGTGACGATCCATAGTGTATGCATTTTACTCCTTTTGAGAACATAAAATATGTTTACTTTTTACACATTTCGAAAAATCAATATTGCTAGAGAATGGCTGAAAAAGGCTTAGTTCCAAAATTTAAATTCCAAAATTAAAAAAGATATCATCTAAATTACACAGTCATGTTTATTAATTGAAAAAAAAAATTACAAATACCTATCTAAAAGTTTTGCGCAAAAATTAACTCACGCATTTTGTGAGTTGAGGACAGAGTTGATTCACAGACGTTCTGGTACTATTTATTTTAACCTCATAGCAGCGACTGGATAGTCCTATAGAAAATTAATATAAAGTTTTTGCTTATTTTTAAGCATTTCAAGCTTATTGCTTTCATAATTTGCTTATTGCTTGCTCTCAACTTCGTGTTTTAAACGAGGTTTTAAATGAATTTCCACAATTATTAATTGAGAGCCCTCGATGACAGGTACCATTTTTGCATTGGTATGAATGTATGGCAAGTACAATCATACTCCTATGCCTATGAGTCGAGAAATTTTCCTTAACAAAAAATTCCTAGACCAGACCGGGAATCGAACCCAGCAACCTCCAGCATGGTGTTGCTTACCACAATAAGTCAATAAATGGTCGCAGTGAGTTTGTACCCCGGCAGAAGATGGTATTGCTTTGTACCTGCGCCTTTACCGACTGAGCTTAGCGAGTACCATGAATGGGCAAATTTACCGACCCGAGTGCCTCCAAAAGCGCCTGACCATCCTGCGGTCTCACGGAGGCGAGACTATTGTGTCCGGCTTTGGCAAACTGCCACTACATGCGGCCGGTTTGTGAATTTACAGGGGAGGAAGGATGCGTGGACTTACTATACCACCGTGAAATGTTATGTGCGTTGTATGTATAATAAATAGTATTTCATAAATGAAACATATTAAACATATTAATATTATCATATTAAATTCATCAAACGCAGGCAAAAAACAGATGCATTTATGGTCACCTTGACAATTAATTTACATACGTATTCACTTTGGAAGAGAAATATAGTAGCTTCTACTCAACTATGAACAAAAAAGCAGTCCCCATTCAGCAGAACGAATCGAAAAATGGAATCTTCGAAGCATATTTGTGACAGATCAAAGTATTCTCAAAGAGAAAATTATAAAACTATCAAAACTTGTGGTAGTTTTATCATAGTTTTAAGCTATGTCTTGAATGTCATGTAAGCATGCACCGATAAACTATCAAGTCTTAAGCGAACCTTGGGAAATAGTCTTGAGAACCTCCTGTAGTATGTGGCCTTTGGAACTTAAGAGGGTTTATGGCTGTTTTATCGATGTTATGTAGAATATCTAGTTTGATGCGTGGTTTTATCAAATGAGTCTTGAAAACTTCTTCAAGTGTTCCTTAAAATTGAATTTGTTACTTGGGTTAGAGGTAAGGTAAACATGTAATCAGGTCAATTTCTGGAATCATAACATTTATTGAGGTTGACTTCAGTATCAGTAGTAGTCGATATAGATTGCATAAAGGGTCTGTATGTCAAATTTTATCAAAATTAATTCACTTCGCATTTATTATAACTGTTGTCTAACATTTATACTTAAGATTTCTTTAAAGGATTTGATTTTCAATCAAAAGGTTCTATTTTTGGCTGAAATAGTTCCTAGTAAACAGTGGTGGCCAATATAATCAATACATCTGCAGTTTTTCATACAAAACAGTCATATTTGACACTCTCTATGTCTAGACAATAGAAGTAACCTGAATTTCAAACTGTGTTGAATTTATAAACTGTGCTTTAGAGTCTTAAAGTCTTTAGAATTACCACCATATTTGAAAACTTTATTTACTCACCAATGTTTGAACATTTTATAACCATTAATTTTCTTTTTCAAAATAGTTTATTTCAAAAGAATGAAATATTTTGCCAAAAAACTCATTCTTGTTCAACTTTTCAATTTAAAATTATTTAAAAACTAATTTTTGGCCAAACCTTCTAACATGGCAAATCTGATGCCATTATGTAGACTGTACTTGAAATTTTAAAAATTCAAAAGGGTGCATTTGTTATTTTCCCTACACTGTAGTTGTTAATCTCTTTTGCTTCATAAAATTTACCTTCATAAAATTTCGACAAATTTCCATGGAATTTCGATGCCCTAGAATACTATCAATGTCAAACAAAATCTTAAGTTTAACCTCAAATTCCCCATGGATATTTCTTTTGAACTGCCTTGAAGTTCTCAATAGGTTTTGATGAAATAAACCTCGGAAATCTCCTTCAAAATTTTTTAACCCTCCTTAGAAATTTAGCTCGATACAACTTATAAATTTTCATTGTATTGTTCATAGTATTCCACTTTTAAACAAACTTGGTTGATGATTTGCTCACAGATCTTTCAAAGAGTTATTCAATAAGAAACTTAAATTGAATTCCATTGAATGGCTTTAAAATATCCATCATTGTAGAAACCGAAAAATAATCTCTGAATTTTTAAATTACTGTTTTTTTTAATTCCTTTATTATCAAGATTTTCAGCTCCCGGGCTGGTTCATCTCCCGTCGTAGCCAAATTACTTTTTTGGGTATGTTTCTGTAACTTTGTCCGGGGTGAGATTTGAACTCGCAGACTTTGGCAAT